>PVIJ01016823.1:0-31534 GCA_004024925.1 Scalopus aquaticus | reverse complement strand
AACAATTTATCTCATAATGTTTCCTTGGCCCTAGCCCTACAAGAAAAAATTGACAAAAAGATCGAAACCAGACTTGATGCTTTGGAAGATGCCATCATTTATATAGGTAATCAAATTCAGAACATTAAAACCCAAATGACTGCTAGATGTCATGTTAAATATAAATGGATTTGTATCACCCCTTTTTCCCATAATACTTTTGCTCTTTTCCTCCCAGACTTGTCTGACTGTTCCTGACCCATTTTTATGAGGCCCCACTGGAAGGTGCTTTAGACTTGGGGCAGGCTCTCGGGGCTTGCTTTGGGCCAACCCCGTGTGGGTGGACTTTTGCCCACGAGGGGACGGGTAACTTTGGGTGCTTGATTTGGAAACTGTTCTTTGTCTTGCACACTAATTGTATTTAAGTTCCTTTCCATTAAATGTTTTGTCTGGATGCGGTGGATGGCAGATCCTATTTAGAGCTGGCAGGTTTGGGGGTTGTCTGCCTGCAACTCCCAAACCTGCCTGTTCTAAATAGGTGCCCCTCTCCCTGCCCGCAGCAGTAGCTCAAAGCCACCTCTTTAAGGAGTTAGCAGAGAATTTAATCTTGTCCAAAACAAGTCTGCACTCCTCTCCTGCACTTTGTCTGCCTGGGGGTCTCGGGCCAGCCCCATCATGACAGTGGGGTTCAGAGGGGCCTTGATTACTGTGGGCCTCGAAGGCCGGAGACTTAGCCGGGAGGCATCCCCCCATCCAGCCACGCACTGGAGCCCCAGCAGGAAGGCGGGCTGTGGGGCCTCAGGCTGCTTCCAGGTGGCCAGTACCTGGCGTGTGGGGCACTGTGTGGGGACTGTCAGTGCCGGGAGGGGAGGCAGGTGGCCCCCAGCCTCACCTTGGCACTTCCCAACTCTCCCCCACCCCCCTTCCTTCCCTTTCTGGTGTCACTCCATAAACGTTCCCACAATCGACTGTAAATAGTAGTTTTCAGTGAATTCTCTCAGTCTGTCTAGTGAATGATTAAGTTGCGGGTAGTTCTGGGGACCCCAGCTAACGGTGACCGTTGTCCCCTCTAATTTTGTGACTGCGCATCCATGGCCCCTGCCTGTTTTTATGGTCAGCTTCTGGGTGGCCAGTTTCCCTGGAAGACTGCTGCGCCCCAGGCCCCAGGCGCTGCCTGTTTACTCCTTAACCTGGATTTGGTTTTCCGCTTTCACACAAAGGCTAGGTGGAGGGAGCCTTTATTATGGATTTGTAGTGTCCAAAGCTGCTGCGCTCAGTTCATTTCCATAGCTTTGCTAAATTTTCACCACTTACTGAACAGTTGCCTTTTGTTTTTTTTAAAGATTTATTTATTTATGCATAGAAGCCAAGGTGTAGGCCAGAGGTGTGGGGTGGTGGGAGGATTCCCCAGAGACAGAGTGGGGAGCACAACAGGCAGACTGACTGAAGTACACTGCTGAGGGGAGCAGCGGGGAGGCAGGAGAGGTCTGCTGCGCCCTGTGGGAAGCTCCCTGGCCGGGAGTCGAACTTGTGCTGCAGTGGCTGTGGACAGCTTCACAGTGCTGCGCTTAACCTGTTGCGCCACCAGGGAGGCCGTGAACGGTTGCCTTTTAATCTTATTTTTTTGAATAGTTGATTTTTTAAAAATAATGAGTGTGAAAGCACAAAACCAAAAAGAAAAAAGTGGGGTCCAGCGGCATATCCAGCGGACCTAGCAGAGGCGGCCGAGAGCGCGGAAGTCAAGCGGGCCCCGCGCCCCCTGCCCCGCCCGCCCGCCCGCTGTGTCACTGACTTTTCCCCCGTCTGCGCGGTCCCTTCCCCGCCAGGCCTCGCCCACACCTGCCCCGCCCACTAGCCCGCCTGCCCCTCGCTGGCCGCTGGCCGTCGGCCCCGCCCCCGCCGGCCCCGCCCGCGCGCCGCGGCATAGCGGCATTCCCGCAGGGAGGCTCCCGCCGTGGGCGTGGCCGGGCGCGGCGCCGGCGGGCATGCGCGGAGCGCGCGGGTCGCGGTTGCCCTGGCAGCGCTGGCGGAGGAGCTGGCGGAGGAGCGGGCGGCCGGCGGCGCGGAGAGGCGGCGGGAGAGCCCGCGGCCCGGCCCGAGGCGCCGCAGGTCAGAGCGGCGGGCGCGGCCCGGCCGCGGGGATGCGGGACCGGTTGCCGGACCTGACGGCGGTGAGCGGCGGGCGGCGGCGGATAGCGGTTCGGCCTGGGCGGCGGCGCCGGGGCCGCGGGGTGGGCGGGGCCGGGCCGGGCCGTCGAGGCTCGGAGGCTGCGGGGCCGAGCTGGGCGGGCCGGGGCCGGCGCCGGCGCCGGCGCCGGCTGCGCTGTCCGGCCGGACCCCGCCGTCCGGCCGCGTGGGGCGCCCGCGGACTGTCGGCCCCGTGCACTGTCGGCCGCCGCGCCGGGCCGGGTGCTCGGAACCGGCCTCGCTCGGCCGAGGGCCCGCGGGGTGGGCGCGTGTGCGGCCGCGTGTGCCCTTCGTCCGCGGGCCCGGGAGCTGCCCGCCCGGCCCGCTGACCCGGCGCCTGTCCCTAGAGCGTCTGGCGGTCAGAGGCGGGCTCCCCGACGGCTGCCCGACGGCTGCCGAGTGGAGCTCGGCCCGGCCCGGCCGGGCAGGCGCCTGCTGGACCCCATGCCTAGGAGGATCCGGACCCGCAGGGAGACCTGTGGGCGCGGCAGCTGTGGACGGTGCTTGGCGGTTCTTGGACACCAGTTCGAGGCCTGCCGGCTCGAACCTGCCGCCGTTTGGCCTTTGAGCCGAAGTGCGGGCCTCTAGCCCAGCATGCTGGCGGGGGTGCAGGGACCTCCGTCGTCCGTCCGAGAGGGTTGAGGACCTTTCTGCCTCTGGGCTTGGCCATCTGGCTCGTGGGGGAGCTGTGGGACAGGTGGTGGGCAGGGGTGCCTGGCACTGCCTGTGTGTGGGTAATCACAAGTGCTGCTGGGACCAGTTTCCAGTGTTTTCAGGAAGCTGTGCAAAGCAGCCTTCTCTCTGGTATACAATATTAAGTTAAAGTTGAATGTGACATACTTAAGGTTTAATAACTTTCAGTGTTTAAAAACTCACCTGGAAATCATCAGGTAGAAAAGCTGTACTTTATTTTCCGGAAATACGCACTTTCCAAGTAGTTCAAGGCGTAGTTGAATGTCCCTTCGCAACATTCTTCTCCAGGCTGGTGTGTTTTCCTAGGTCAAGTTTAATAATTAATTTTGGTAGTTCAGTTGCATTCAGAACTCTCGTATATGATATGTTCACGATGCCTCCCAAATCACCAAACTGTTAACACTTCCTCCCGAGAGGACCACCACTGACAGCCATGATCTGCGCAGAGGGTCACTTAGAGGTCACCTGCTTCTAGCCGAGCCCCCGAGTCTTGCGGGCACAGAATGGCTAAGGGACTCGCGATGTGGAGAGATGTTGTTTCTGCATGCAGCAGCGGAGGAGGGGCAGCCTCAGGAGACGCTGTCTGGGAGCCGGGCGGCGGGTGTGCGTGAGGGTGTGCGAGCGAGTGTGAGGAGGTGGGGAGTGTGTCGGGGGCGGCAGGCAGCAGTAATCACTGGCTGAGGGAGGATGCGTAGTGGGGTGCAGGCGTGGGGCACGAAGGGTCAGGGACGTGCTTGAGCCTTGACTGACTGAGCGCACCGGCCCAGGTGGGGTGCTCCAGGCCGCTGCTGAGGCCCTGCGCGCCCGGGGTGAAGGCCCCAGGTGACTCATGGGCTGTTGCAGTCGGCCCTCTTGAGAGAAGAACCGGGTGGGGACGGAGGCAGGGCCAGGCCCTGGGGAGCAGGGATGAAGGAGGGGCCGGGAGACCAGGCCAGACAGGGATAGTGCTCAGGTGAGGCTGAGGAGGCGGGTCCCCGGGGCTGGATGGCCGCTGGGTGGCCAGGGAGGTGCCAGCGGGGCTCTCCGGGGGCCTTTGTTTTTCTTCAGCTGCTCCTGGCCCGTTTTTTCCACGCGCCTTCCCTGGGCTCCCGCTCCTCACGGTGGCTCCGGCCTCTGCTCCCGAGGCTGCTCCCCTTCTCTCTCCGCCTGCTGGGAGGTGGCACTCCCACCCCAGCAGGTCCAGCTCTAACCCACGCCGCTGTCCCCGTCCCCATCCTGGGCCTGGAGGAGCGTCTGCTGGCCTGGCCCCCGCCGGGTGGCGCTGCTGGGCCTCGTCTCTTAGCACCGGCCCCTGGACGGCGGCTTGGCCTTCTGCAGCGGCCCCGGGCACAGCAGTGTGCTGGTGCGAGGGCGCCCGGGGCAGGGGCTGGGCGCTGGGCCTGCTGCTCGGGCAGAGCTGTTGAGCCTGCTGGGGGCCGCCAGGCCCATGGGGCGCCCTTCCCGTGCGTCCAGAGAGCTGTCTGTGGCCGCCGTGTTTGTGCAGCGCTTCCGTGTGGGCGACGCCGAGAGCCTGCGAATCAGCATCGGGGCAGGCAGAGCAAACACGAGGGCCACGGCGCCCTCGCCACCCCCCGTCCGACCTTTCCTCACAGGTGCCCCATCCTCCTCACGGTGACTCGCCTTGAGCGGTGACTGCATCAGAGCAGCAGTGGGGCCGCCCGGCACTTACTTCAGGACGACGCCCATCTCCCCGGCCCCGCGGGGGTGGGGGTGGGGGTTCGCGAGGATACCTCCGGCGGTCCCTGGGGGCTGTCTGTCGGTGGTCTTGAGTATGGGGGCTGCTGGCTGTCCCTGGACAGCAGCGGTCGGGGGAGAGTGGAGTTTCTCATAGAGGCCGCTTTTAAGGGAGGTCCGTTTAAACGTTAACAGGGTGGAGTGCTGGTGTTCGGCTGTTGCTCTCGCCCTTTGGCACGCTGGAGGCCGGGGCTGGCCTGCGGGGAGCGTCCTTCCGCTGGCGGTCAGGCCGGCCACACGGTGTCGGCGCTATCCAGGAAGCGCGGCCGCCGGCCAGTCCGGGGAGCAGGCCCTGCAGGGTGCCGGCCGGCCCAAGCCCACACGGGGCATCCGGGCGCGTTTCTCTTGCCAGTGACCGGAAGAGCAGAGCCAGCGTCGGGGTCTGCCTGCCAATAGGGGCGTCGGAGCCCTGGATGTAAGAAATGTGGTTTTAAAAAACAGTCAGAAGTAGGGATGCGTGTCCTAGGTGCATGGGCGCCTCTGCAGCCACGGGGGGGCCGTGGGCTCCAGGCCCAGGGTGCAGCTTCCCTGGAGAGTGCAGCCGGGCACAGGGGGCTCCTGGGCGCTGGGGCGGCGGGCGCCTCCCTGGAGTGTAGGACACTGCTCGGCGCGTGGGGCCGCCTGACCAGCAGGGACCCTCCCCCAGTGTGATCTCGTGCCGGGGCCCCGGGCGTTAGGCCGTCACGTCTGTTCGGGGGACAGAATTCCCCCGTGAGACTTGCTCTGCCATGGAGCCTGGGTGAACCCCCTCAGCAGCAGTCTGCTTGCTTCTTTCTCAATCTGGGGGTCCCGGGTGAGCACACTGGTGGCTCGTAGGACTCAGTGCTGCTGCCGGCCCTCAGCGCTGCCCTGGAGCCATGTGGGGAGGGCTGAGGGCTTGTCCCTGCCCCCCAGCCCCTGCAGGAAGCGCCCGCTCTGCCCTGAGATGCCTGATCTCCCAGCCCCCCCCACAGCCTTACCCAGTCTCCGGCTCCTCCCTTACAGCCCGCAGGCGCGCTCACCCCTATCTCAGGGCTGCAGCTGCTCGCCCCTGGGCCCAGCTAACGGTCTTTTCTGCCGGGAGTGCCAAGAGGGGTGACGGCCCAGGTGTCCTTGGGAGTCGGGGGGCGGGCTTGATTTCAGGGCCCTCCTGGCGCAGGGAAGGACCAGTAGCTTTCTTAACACTTTGTGTGCCGGTGCCCTTTCAATTTACCAGCCCTTGGGGCCGGCCATTTTCTGTGCCACCGCATGAATGGTGGAAGCATTCAATAAAACACACACAGCTCCTGAACTACTGGATATTAAAAAAACTGTAATATCTCTCATAAAACACCTTACACTTTCACCAAAACAATGTGTAAAGCTTCTAGACTGAGTACGAGCCAAGAAATAGCTCCTAATAGTTCCAAATAAATCCACCGTGGCGTGAAAAACCGGAGACTAGATGAACACGTATGAATACGTGAGCGGCCCCCTGATGCTGGTGATAAAAACACGCACTAATACGTGAGCGGACCACAGAGTGTTAACACGTTGATTAAATTGTCAGGTGTTTCTGAGCTGTTCTGGTAGAGTTGTCTCCCAAGTATCCCTAGTCCTGCACCGCGACAGTCGCGTTCAGATGATAAGGGTGGATTGGCACACGGCTGAGGAGGCTCCCCGAGTTCTGTCTCAGCTCGCCTAAGGATGGAGTCCGGCGGGCCCTCCGGGTGTCCTCAGGAGACATCCAGAGCCCTTCCCTTCCAGGGGCTCCCCAGGGTGTAGCTCTTTGCTTGCCAGCCCCACTGGGGCCGCACGGCAGGTGCTTGGATGACCTGGTGTTGGGGCGGGGGGGGGTAGGGCTCCCCGTTGCTGGTTTGGCACTGGGGCCCGACTCCCCAGGGCGCCACGGCCTGGCTCTCCTGGGCCTCACCGTCCACTCCCCGGGCCGGCCTCGCTCCCGGAGGTCCCGTGTGTCTCTGCGACGTTTAAAGCCTGAACTTGACATTTCAGCTTCTCACTTTAGTGTAGGAGAGACGACGATGGGGACGCGGCCGTCGTCGTGGAGAACGACCATTTCATGGACGACTTTTTTCAGCAGGTGGGTGCGGGTGTGAGGCCAGGCGACGCCCCCTCGTTCTCGGGGCGCTGGGCACGGTGCGTCCTCCGGGACTGTCCGTGTGCCCCGCGTGCGCCTCGCTGTCGCCCTGTCCCTGCAGAGCCTGGACAGCCGGAGGGGTGCGCGGGCGGGAGAGGCCCTCACGCCGGGGTGGTCCTGCGATCCCTTGCATGCCTTCTGTGGGGGTGATGGGGTGAGGGCCAGCTGGCCGGCCGCGAGGTGGCGACTGCAACTCCCCTGCTAGGTGGACGAGATCAGAACCAGCATAGATAAAGTAGCCCAGTACGTTGAAGAGGTAAAGAAGAACCACAGCATCATTCTTTCTGCGCCAAACCCAGAAGAGAGTAAGTTGCCGGCCCCTCTCCCACTATCTGTCCACAGGCTGCCGCCCGGGCGCCCGCCTCGGGGCTCCACAGCCTCTGGCGGCCTGGACGTGGCCGCAGAGCCCGGGCTGCCCGCTGGCCCCGAGAGTGCCGGCCGCGGCAAGGCCGGTAGGCAGCACACAACGGAGGGGCTGCAGGAGGTCGGCTGCAGAGGCTGGGCACCCAGAGCCAGGTCTTCAGCTCACCGGCGTGGCTGGCCGCCGTCGGAGGGGCCTCTGGCCAGGCGCGGTCCGCCAAGCGTCAGGTGTGGCAGGGAGAGGTGGTGTTGCCGGGACCTGGAGTGGTCACTTTCAAAGGTGCAAGGGACCTGGGTGGCTGGGCGGCGCGTGGCCAGCTCACAGCACCCCTGTTTGTGTGCCCCCGCTCAGCCCTCCGCAGGGCTTGCTCCCGCCGATCTCCGCGGCCACACCTCCCCCAGACAGTGGCTGCAGCCGGCACCCCTGGGCCCCAGGGTCTTGGGGGAGGAGGGGGTGCAGGTAGGCTGGGCGGGAGTTTGCATTTCCACGCGCGCAGCCGATCTGGAACACCCTGGGGCAGTGCATGGCTTTCTTTCTTTTTTTTTTTTTTTAAAGATTTATTTATGCATACAAGCTGGGGTACAGGCCAGAGGTGTGGGGTGGCGAGAGGGCTCACCAGAGACAGAGTGGGGAGCAGCACAGGCAGATGGATGGAAACACACTGCTGAGTGGAGCAACGGGTGAGGCAGGAGAGGTCTGCAGCGCCATGTGGGAATCTCCCCAGCCGGGCTTCGAACTCGCATTGCACAGCTCCACAGCGCAGCGCTTAACCCCTGCGCTACCAGGGAGGTCCGGGCGCGGCTTTCTTAAGGAGAAAGCAAACAAGCTGGAATACCCGTTGAGACTGTTGCGATTTGAAACGTTATTGGTGTTGGATATCACAGCTCCCTTTTTTTAATTTTAAAGAAATAAAAGAAGAGCTTGAAGATCTCAACAAAGAAATCAAGAAAACTGCGAATAAAATTCGAGCCAAGTTAAAGTGTGAGTTTTATTGTGTTTCGTTATTGATGGTGCAAATGTGTGTGGTTCTCATTTCTTTTTTTTTTCAAAGATTTGTTTATTTATGCACACAAGAGCTGGGGTGCAGGCCAGAGGTGTGGGGGGGTGGGAGGGTTTCCCAGAGACAGAGTGGGGAGCAGAACAGGAGGATCCACTTAGATCCTGAGGGGAGCAGCGGGGAGACAGAAGGGGTCTGCTGCGCCCTGTGGGAAGCTCCCTGGCCGGGTATCGAACTCGTGGTGCAGTGGCTGGTGATAGCGTCATGGTGCTGAGACTTAGCCCCTTGCGCCCCCAGGGAGGCCTGGCTCTTGTTTCTTTATAGCTTTTGCACATTCTTTAAAGGTTGAGCCCTTTGAAGCCAGTCCCCTGTGGTCTTGGGGCCCGGCACCCTGTCCGCCCTGCTCGCGGCCGCCTCTGCTGTGGGCCCCTGGGTGCTCACCCCTAGGTCCGGGGAGAAGCCCTGACGCACGTCAGCGAGACTGAGCTCTCACTACTGAATGTGACCTCGTGTGGTCGGATGCGTTATGGCATTGTGGCTGAACTGTGGCTGTTAAAGTGAATTTCCAGTTCTTCTTGAGCGGTTGTTGCAGCCGGCAGGTTCTCCTGAACATCTGCGACTCAGCTGGCTGTGGTCCCCTCTGGCCGGGGGCTCTGGACCCGAGACCCACCCCCACGTGCCCTCCGACGCGCCCTGCTTCCTGGGAGCCGGGGGAGCCTGCTGTGGCTGTGCCGCCTGCCTGGCCTGGGGCCCGCCACTCTGGGGCGCCTCTGGCTTCACCCTCCCGAGGGCTGGCCGGCCCGGCGGTGCTGTGGCGTCCTGTCCCGGGCCTGTCACCGGGAAGACCTGAGAATAGAGCAGGGATTTTCAGTGATGGGAATGACGAGCCCCTCCGACAGGTCCAGATCGAATGGGGAAGGGGGGTCTGGGCCTCACAGACCCCCGCTCTCCTCTGGCAGGCCCCGTAGGGCCCCGCGCAGCCTCAGAGGACGTGCGTCCTGCTGTCCCTCAGACTGCGGGGGCCCCGGGGAGAGCCAGCCCCGTCGTAAGGTCGCTCTGAGTACTTTTTTGTGTGAATGTCTCCAAGTTGGTTCACAGTTAGGTTTATTTGTTCCATTTTCTAGTGATTTTTAAAAAAATACTTAATTTTGCGCAATAGTTACGGGAAGTAGTTGCAAAGCCAAAGTCAGTCTGTGACTAGCAAACTCAAACAAGTCTGGCTCCTGGGCCTGCCTCCCTTATTTTTCTTGTAACCTGGGTGGTAACCGTTTCTAAAGGTTATAGGTTATCTTTCCTTTTTTTTTCCCCTCTAAGCAAAAGATGTTTATCAAAAGTGGCAGAACATTTCCTCTTGGTGGATTACCCTATTTGAGAAGGTCATCCACTATTCGTTGGCTTTGCTTTCATGAAGAGAGGCGCTTCAGAGATAAAGAAGAGCGATCCGAGGTTTGATTTGGAGGACTTTCATTTTTTGGGCTAAAAAGCAGCTCTTTCCTGTTTGTCGCCAGCTATTGAACAGAGTTTTGCTCAGGACGAGACCGGTGGCCGGACCTCCGTGGATCTGCGGATACGGAGGACCCAGGTGGGGCACGGCGGGGCGGGCGGGGTGCTGCACGCGCAGGGGGGGCCTCTGCAGCCCCCAGCAGCACTCGGTGCTGACGCGCACGGCCGCCCGACTGCCTGGTGTGCAAGGGCGGCCTCGTCCCCAGGCGGCCAGGCCACTCTGCAGGCAGCGGTCCCCACCTTCACTACGTCCCGGTCCCCGGCCCACCCCGCTGCTGGGGCTTGGGGGCGGACAGCTTGGGGGCCGCCGCGAGGCCCGCGGGGTGAGGCCGTCAGCGCGTCCGGCCCGCCTCTGCCCGCAGCACTCTGTCCTGTCCCGGAAGTTCGTGGAGGCCATGACCGCATACAACGAGGCGCAGACCCTGTTTCGGGAGCGGAGCAAAGGCCGCATCCGGCGCCAGCTGGAGATCAGTGAGTGGGCCACGCGGGGCCTGTCCCTCCCCGGGCCGCCTCTGGCTGCTGGCCGGACGCGCTCGCGGCTCTGTCTCGGGCGTGCCCGCCCCGGCCATCCCGGCTCGGGGTGCTGACCAGACACGGAAGAAAAGCAGTGACTCCTTGGCCTCCTCTGCGGGGCCCCCAGCCCTGGGGTGCTTCCCGGGGCCCCACTGCTCCCTGCTCTGGGGCCGGGCAGGGCTGCCCCGTCAGGGCGCCGGCCGTCAGCTGCGGGCGTGTCCCTTGAGGCTGAAGCGTCTGGGTTGCAGAGGTCTGGCGGGTTCAGCTGCTGCGCTGGGCCAGGTCGGGGCTTCCTCAGCCGTGACGCCGGCCTGCAGCTCCCCAGCAGCTCTGCGTGGCCGGGGGCGGGGACAGCTGTGCCCTGGACCTCACGGAACGACGACCCGGGAGTGACAGGCACGGGGTGGGGCAGGCCCAGAGCCCCGGAAGGAGTGCGTTGGCCGCTCCGCTGCCCGCACCTAGATGGCCCCCGTGCCGCCCAGCGCTCCAGAGCTGCCCTCCTGGACGCGTCTTGCAGACCGGTCTGGGGCGGCCTCTCCCCTGACGGGCCTTGGGTTCGGCCGGCCTGTCCTGCTGGCCCTCTGTGGCGACTCCCGCCTCGTGGTCCTGCTGGGCCGCGCCCGCCCCTCCTCCTCCTGGCCCTGGCGCCCGGGTCCCCACCTTCTGGCACCATGAACACCCCGAACATTCACACCAAAGGACGCTGAAGGCGCCATACCGTTTATCCACTTAATTTGGTCATCTGTGGCACAGGTTGTGAAGGGTGATCATTATCGACCACAGTCTGCAGAAGCTCTTTGCGCGTGTTCCCTCAGGCACGCGAGTCACAGTCACTCCGACGGACTGTCCCTCGCGCCGCTGCGCGCAGCTCGCCCCCTTTCCCGTATGCCGGGCGCAACGCTCAGCAAAGCGGATGTGCCAACAAACCATACGTGGTTCCCTTTTGTAGCTCTTTTTCACTCCCGCCAAACGAGCGTTTGTCACTTGTGGGATAAGTGTTTTCATTTCAGTTCCTCCCATTAACGGTAGTTTCTGAGGCGTGGGGAAGGCTGGGGAGTCTGAAAGTCGGCAGCCGGGCCGCTGCCTTCCGCGTCTGGGCTGGGCGTGGGCTGCCCTGTGAGCAGTGCCTCCTCCCCAGGCGTCTCTGTTGTTCTCTTAGCTGGAAAGACGACCACAGACGACGAGCTGGAAGAGATGCTGGAGAGCGGCAGCCCGTCCATCTTCACCTCCGACGTGAGTGCGCCTCTGGCTGGCGCGGGTCCTGCCGGCCCCCTCCCCGCGCTCACAAGCATCTCTTGTTTCTCAAAGATCATCTCGGACTCTCAGGCCACGCGGCAGGCGCTCAGCGAGATTGAGGCCCGCCACAAGGACATCCTGCAGCTGGAGGCCAGCATCCGGGAGCTGCACGAGATGTTCGTGGACATGGCGCTGTTTGTGGAGACGCAGGTGAGCGGCCCGCGGCCTCCCTTCCGCGCGGTCTCCCGTCTGGGGTCCGGTTACCTGCAAAGACGTCATTTTGGGCCCAGCTCAAAACTCAGCTTACGGCTGAGACGCAGACGCTGGCGGCCGGGGTAGCCTGTGGGGTCGCCGCACAGCCCGCTGGCCGCCCCGAGGGGCGAGCCTCGCGACACAGGTGGGCCTGTGTGGGCCCTCGTGGGACTGCCTCAGCTGACGGCGGGGCGGGGCGGGGCGGGCTCCGCGTGGGGCGCTCACGGAGGAGAGACGCCAGCAGCGTGGCGCTGGCTCTGCGGGCGCTTTCTGAAGCGGGCGTGTGTAGTCGCGGCCGGGAGAACTGTCCGAAGCCCGGTGCTGCCCGTGCGAGGCGTGGCCTGTGGACGGCCTCCCGCAGGGCTGGGGCGTTAGGGCCTGCGCGTCCATCGGGTTGGGAGCTGTGCCCTGGGGGTGTCTGCGCCTGGTGAGGGTCTGCGGAGGGCTTGGCCTGGGCTGCGGCGGTGAGCTGCAGGCCGGAGGGCTGCCCCAGCCGCCTGCGCCTCGGTCGCGGGCTCACCTGGCCGTTAGCTGCTTCCCTCACCTGTGGAGGAGCTCCCTGTGCTGGGGGGTTTCACACAAGAACGGGTGGGAAAGTGGAGGGCCGTGCACTGCAGGAGAGGCCGGCAGCTGGGCGTGGGCAGCCTGTGCCCCTCGTGACGTGGGCTCGGGCTGGAGTGTGGGGCCTTCCGGACTGGCCCAGAGGACCGGTCGGTGTGAGGACGTCAGGGTGGGGGCAGGCTAGCATGCCCGGGCCGCTGCAGCTGGGCTTTGGCTGGGCACTGGGGCTGGCATCTGTGCCGGAGCAGGCAGGCTGGGGTCACCCTCACGGCTCTGCCCCAGCACTGCGAGCGTGGCTGCCAGGGTCGGAGGCCAGGCAATGCTCACTCCGCCGACAGAGACACAAGCCAGTCTCCGTCTGTGGCCGTCACGGTGTCTGCCCTCCTTCCACCCCAAGGCGCCGGCTGCGCCCGCCTGTTGCATGTGACCCCGGCTGCGCCCCCCGCCTCAAGCACCCCTCGGTGTTTGGAAATAGAGAGCGGATCCTGAGCGCTCTGTGTCGTGGCTTCGGTGCCGTCCCTCTTTGTGCCCGCGACCGCAGCCCGCTCCGCGCGTGTGTCCATGTGGGGCCAGTGGCCCGAGATGACCACGTGAACGTGTCACCTGAGTCGGACTTTCCCTTTAAGGGGGAGATGATCAACAACATAGAGAAAAATGTCACGCACGCTGCCGACTACGTGGGGCACGCTAAGGAAGAGACCAAGAGAGCCATCAAATACCACGGCAAAGCGAGGCGGGTGAGTGGCCTTTGAGAATGGAGGAGACTTTTCTTCTCTTCTGGCTTCACGTCGCTGTCTGGGGGCGCAGCCGGCTTGGGGTGTCCGTGGGAGGGGCCCCTGCGCAGGCCGCGGCATCAGCCTGACAGTCTCTGCTGCTCCCTCTGGGGCCGCGCCCTCTGAGCCCCAAACATCTGAAGCCCCCGGCCGGATGCGGAGCCCCTCTGGGTGGGCTTGAGTTCCAGAGCCCTGCAGCCTCGGGAGCGGCCGGGAGGCCACAGGCTGGCCGGGCTCCTCCGCCTGCTCTGGTCTGGGGGCCCGTCCTGCCATGCGGCGCAGGCACAGCCGGTGGGGACTGTGGAAGCCCCGTCCACTCATCCTCGTGGCGCCGGCTTCTGGCTCCCACAGCCTGAGCCCTGCGCCGGGCGCGGTTGGCTGCGGGGTCGGCGCGCCCGGACAGCCTGCTTCTCTTTGACAGAAAAAGTGGATCATCGCGGCGGTGGTGGTGGTCCTGGTGGCCGTGCTGGCCCTGATCATCGGCCTGTCGGTCGGCAAGTGAGGCGGGTGGCTCCGAGCGGTGAGTCCCTCCATCCCAGGCCGCGGCCGGGGCTCCTGGTGGCCGCTGCGCTCGGGCTGGGGTGGGGCCGGCTCACGCTCGCTTGGCCCGCCCGGGGCCACGGCCGGCGGCGCAGCTCACTCCGGCGTGGACGTGGGGGGGGGGGGGCCTGTCCCTGGCGGCACCCCAGGCGGGCGGCGCTGCTGCGGCCGTCTCTGTTGTTTTCCGTGGGGCCGTGGGGCAGAGCTCTGAAAGCCGTCTCTGAGAAGGGCACCCCATGTCTGTGTGGCAGCAGTGCTTGTTTGAACTTGGCGCAGCTCGCAAGGAGCGGCGTCTGGGCAGGGAGCCGAGGGTCCTCTGGGCCGGACGGGGACTCGCGTCCTGGGCCCTGCTGGGCTGTCGCCGACCTGTTGCTGCCCGGGTGCCTCCGGGTCCCGGCCTCCTAGGCCTTCGCACCTGAACTTGTGCCCGCGTGAGGCTGGGGCGTGGCTGACGCCGCCCCAGAGAGCAAGCTGGGGCCTGCGGGCGTCAGGCGGGTCTCTGCGCCTTTGCCCAGGCTTCCCGCTGGCTCTGCCGGATGGCGCGTGGCCTCTCCCCCCCGTACAGTGTTTAAACTGTTTAGAGCCCTCTCTGAGATACATGCTTTCCTAGTGGTGTTAGATGGTCGTATATGGTCGCGCTGCAGAGAAATTGCAGTTTCTCGAGTGGCCCCTGGAGTGAGCTGCTTTTCCTGGTGCAGTTTGGGGGCGCCATGGACAGAGGCTCCTCTGCGTGGGGTGCAGGGTCCCGGCCCAGAGCCCCGAGCCTGGGCGCCTCCTTGGGGCCCCAGGGGAGTTCCATCCCAGCACAGTCCCCGCGGCGGGCAGCCCCTGGGGAGGGGTCTCGCCTGCGCTGAGCTGCCCCTGCAGTGGAGCCAGGGGGCCCTTGGCGCTCCAGTCCCGGCTCCAAGGCGCTGACCGCTGACCGCGTGTGCACCCACCTTGGTGCGAAGGGGCGAAGTGAGGTTTCCGGCAGATGAGAGAGACTCAGTTAAGTCTCCAGAGGCTGGCGGGCAGTGGGCAGAGAAGTGTCCCTGCGGCCTCGTGCCCGCGAGCGCCTCTCCTGCCAGAGCCAGGAGGGTGGGGCCTTGGGGGCTGTCCCTGTCCACCCCTCCTGAGGCCTGGAGGGGCCTTCTGATAACGATGGTGCTTTAAAGCACGTTCCGGAGCTCTGTCAGGAAATGACGTCGTGGTACGTTTCCTTTGCCACTTGCAAGTTACTGTTTTTCTTCCCTTGCAGAAAACGACGCGCGTTGTGTTCTTCACGATCCCTTTGCTTGTGACCTGGCAGTGGCCCTGGCGTGATGCGGCCGCTGCTCTCCCGGGAGTGGGCCCCGCAGGGGCTGCGTCCCCGATCCGCGCGCTTATCTTGAGAGCCAGAGGAGACGCCACAGGGTGCTCAGGGAGAGAAGCGGGAGGATGGGTGTGGTGACTTCACTCAAAGATGCTTGGACTCTATAAATAGCAGCAGAAAATTATGCCACAGGGAACTTGTCTTAATGGCCTGAAAATAAGGAATTACTGAGAATTTCAATTTTTTTATATTTCAGTGTTAAAGATTTACGTGAAGCTTAATTAGGGATATTTTATGTTATGAAGCTGTTGGCTTCCTGTCGAAGACGTCTTCCTTCCTCCTGGCCGACCTGCTAATTAAGGGACGCTTTGTGCTATGTTCAGTTTGTTTATTGTTTGCAAAAATAATTTTTTATCACAGGACTTTTTGTAATGTATCTGTAATTTTAAGTGTTTATTGTTTCCTGTTAACACACTCGCTGGCTCTGCTTCTGCGCATTAGACGTGCCTTATAGGGGCAGGGAGCCTGAGGGTGCACAGTGCAGGCTGCCGGGTCCCTGGCAGGGAGAACGCCAGCAATGTGCCAGGTCTTTCTAGGGCCTTCTGTTAGTGCCCCCGTGGAGTGTACGTGCACCCCAGCCCTGGGCGGCCTCCCGTCCCGCCTACCCGCCACTCGGTGCAGAGTGAGCTCCTGCCCAGACACTCGCCGCCCTGAGAGCGGACCGCGCCTGTTGCCTCAGGAAAGTCTGGATGTGAGGACGATGGCTGCACGACTGCCACGCAGCCCCCCAAAGCCTCGGTGTGTCCCTGCGAGGGCCCACTCGGGCTGCTGCAGAGACACTGAGGGCCCACTTCCCGCTGAGCCTGAGTTGGCTCCCACATCGGCAGGGTCATGAGGAAGAGTGTGTTGCGCGTCCCCTGGTCTGCTGCTCGGCCTGCAGCGTGTCTGAGGTCTCCAGGGACGCACAGCTGTTAAGGCAGCAACCAGCGGCCCGTGAGCGGGACGGCCTGTGTCCGCAGCTGGGCTTGAGGTGACCATGGACGGTGGCTCCGGTGCAGCCCGTCCTCGGTGCCTCGGCACCTGGCCGCTGAGCTGGCGCAGCCTGCACACGCGCTCAGCGTCCTGAGGCCTGGGGCCTGGCCCGTGCTCCCCAGGGGACCGCTGGCGGGCGCCCAGGCCGAGGTGGCACGTCTCGAAGGCCGGTGCACGCCCTGTGAGCACCCTGTGTCCGCGGAGCTCCCAGTGTCGGCACCCTCAGGACCGGAGCCCCAGGCCACTGCCCCCGCAGGTCAGCACTGAGCGTCCTCTCCTCTCAGGGCCGTTCTTGCGGCGCCTTCCAGGCTGCTCCCCTGGGTGACGTCATTACTGGCTTGCGGTTGGATAGTGGGAGTCACAGAGTAAATGTTCTCTTGGTTTCTGTTCAGGTATTTAAGCCATCGGTGTCTCTCTAGACCTCGTGTGCCTATTTGAAACTAGACTTTTAAAAATATATTTATAGCTTCATGTATAACTTTTTATCAACTTATCAAATGCTTGGTGTTTACATTAAATTCCCAGAGAACCAAGAAAATGTACGTTCTGCCTTATTTCTGGAAAGAGTCTCGTGAGACGTCTTTCTGAGTATCCATTAATAAATTGATTATGAAGAAACCCGTGGCTGTTACTGCGTCTGAAGGTGCCACATGACTTAACAGTCAGCTGTTTTTTGGTAATTACTGATGGTTGTGTGGTTATTTTACAAGGCGCGGAGCTCCTGTCTGAGGTGTGAGCAGAGCCTGCCCAGTGCTCTCGTTCTGGCGAGTCGGAGGGATCTGGCCGTGGGGCCCCTGCTCTGGCCGCGTGCCCAGCAGCCCCCTTTATCTCCGCCTGCCCCCGTCCTGTTACTCATCCTCCTCAAGCTCCTCGAGCTTTCTTATTAAGTCGGGTTTCCTTAATCCCTCACCCTTACCGCATTTTAACCCCGTTGGAAAGGGATGTTCAAAACCAGAATTGAAGTAAGAGGGTCCTAGGAGCCGGTTGTGCGCGGCGGCCAGCTGCAGCACGGACTCCCTGTTCCCGGCACGCGGCTAACCGCTCCGGGCTGCAGTCTTGACGCACGTGCAGTGATTCGCTTCCTTTGTTCAGACATTTAAACATCCACCTCACTGGATTTTGTTGGGCTGCACCATCTGGAGTCCGGTGAAGCCGGAAACCGAGCCGGGGGTGGGGCTGGGTGGGGGCAGCACAGCAGCCTGTCGTGGGCTCCATGTGCGTCTGCGGAGAGGAGCGAGGGCGTTAGTCCCGGCGCGGACAGCCCGGGGGCCCACGGGCCCTTCCTCAGGACCGCGGGCTGAGCGGTTGGGGTGGGGCAGGAGCCCAGTGGCAGGGGCCAGTTCACGGGTCAGCGGCCGTGCCCCTCCGCCCCTGCCCTCACGGACTCTCCGATCCGCTTGAACTCGCGCCCTTCCGCGCTGAGGACTGGAGACCTGCAGACCGGCTGGCAAGGCGGGGACGGCCGTGCGGCCTGGCGCGGACAGCCTCAGCCGAGGTGGCCCGGGCAGGCCGGCGGGAGCCCCCAGGAGCCGCCCGGGCCCGCCCCGCAGCCCGATTGGCCGAGGCGGCCGCTCGGCGCCAATCCGCTCGCCGCGCTCGCGCCTGCGCAGGCTGCGCCCGACCCGACGCCCCGACGCCGCCTGCCTGACGTCCCTGAGTCTCCGCGGGCCGGGTGAGTCCCCGCCGGGCTGCGCGGGGAGGACGGTCACTTGGGAGCGCGGGCGGCCACGGGCTGTTCCTGGGCCAAGTCGTGCCGCCGCCGAGTTCGCGGAGAGGCCCCGGCTGCAGGCGCGCCCTGGCCTGGCCACCTGCCGTGTCCCGGCGTGGCGCCGCCCCGGGGGCCGCCGTCGCAAGCTTGGCGTCCTCGAACGCGCCGTGTGGCGTCCCCAGGCCGAGTGCGCGGGAGGAGGAGAGGCGGACGCCGGGGTCTGCGCCGGCGGGCTCGGGGGTCCCGGGCGTCAGAGGCCCGCAGAGCAGGGATAGAACAGCCCATTTCCTCCGCCCCAGGAAGCCTGGGAGCGACCTGGACTGGTCCTGCCTTGGGCCCCGGGGTGTCGCTCCCCTGGCCCCAGGGGCGTCGGCCCGTCTGTCCTCAGGCGCTCTCTGCACCTGCTCTGGCGGCTGCAGCACCCAGAGTGGGCAGCAGGGGGCGCCGCGCCCCAGCCCTGGCGCCGGCTCTCTGCTGTTTTCCCCTTGGCCACGGTTTTCTTAAAAGCCTGGGCCAGAGGTGTCCCTGTCCGTCAAAGCACTTTGCTCACTGACCTGGTGGCCCCCTAAGGTTCGGCGGCTGCCGGGCCTCCGAGCTGGCAGCACAGGGCCAGCCGGCCATCGGGTGTCACGGCCAGTAGGTGGGAAGGGTCAGTGGGGGCTCGGGTCAGCAGTGAGGAAAGGCTGGGCCTCCTGAGGAGGGCAGAGGGGCCCGGTGGCCGTGGCTTCCTGCTGGAAACGGGAGGAGGGCCGGAGCGGAGGGGCCGTGGTGACCGCAGCGGGCCTGGGTGACCTGGCGGCCAGCGGCCGGTGGGTGTTACGCCGTGGGCACCGGCCACTTTGGGGCCCCCAGAACAGAGAATGATGGGCGCTGGCACTGGGCGCTGACGACACCCCCTGTGGAGCCGCTGTCCCGGCTCCTGTGGCCCCTCCGGGCCCCTGTGGGCGGGCGGGTGGGTGCCCGGGGGAGGGGCTGCCCTTGCTCCAGAGTTGGCCGGACCTCGGGGACCAGCGCCCCTGCTAGCAGCCCTGGTTTCCGTCCTGTGGCGCTGAAGCTGCAGCCTGGACCGTCGGCAGCGAGGACTGCGGGTGCCGTTGAAGACGGGAGGCTGGTACTGGGGGGGTGACTCGGGGATGCAGGAGGGAGTGTGGGGGCTGTCACGGCAGAGACCCGGGCGCTATGAGGCCTTACCGGGGTGCGGGAGAGTCGGGGAGTCTGGCGACATCAGCGTTCAGAGCAGCCCACGGCAAGGGCATGGTGAAGCTCCGGGCTGAGAAGCCCCTGGCCGGACAGTGGGGACGCGTGTGGGCCCCTGCGGCAACGCTGCGGCGGAGCAGGATGTGCCGGCTGGCTGCCGTCTGCTGCGGGCCCCGCCGCTGCCTGTGAACCAGCTCACCGTTTGCATCCCTCTTGGCAACTGCAGGAACACTGCGCCGCGTCCCAGGCCCTGGGGACAGTCCACGTCGGCTCTCCCGGTGCCTGGGAAGGCGCCGCTGTTCTCGCTCAGTGGCAGCGTTTGCGGGGCTCCACCAAGCTGCTGCACCTCACGGACGGAGAGCCGAGGGCCTCCGCAGGCCCAGGAAGGCCCGAGGGACAGCGGCATGCACGCGGAGCAGGCCAGCGAGCACCGAGGTCAGCCGGCGGGGGTGCGCTGGGCTCGTCTGGGCGGTTTGGCGCAAAGCAAGAGCCACACACCTGTGCGGTGAGCCTGCCGCGGAGCTGCGCTCCCAGAACTGCTGGGAAGTGATTGACTGTCACCCCTTTGTGTCCACGGGGTCCACCTGGAAGCAGAGGAGGCGCCCACTGTGGAGGGGCCAGCCTCGGCCGCTGGGTCTCTGCCAGGCCGTGTTTGAGCTGTCGTTGGAAAAGGACTTAGGGGGAGCGCTCCCACGGGGACGTGAGTCCGTCGAGGGCAGGTAGGTCCCAAAGAGAGAAGGAATCCCAGGAGAGGCCAGTGCCCGGCCGGCTGTGCAGGAAGGGCCCTTTCCGCACCCCTCCCTCCCTGCTGACCGCAGTCTCGGGGCCTGGGATGTCTCCCAGGCCCCCATTTCCACTGTGTCTGCAGGGAGCGCCACTTCTCTGGGCTTTGGGCTTATGGTCTGCTCACCCAACTAACTGGACACGGGGGCAGCGTTCTTGCAGCAGGAAACGGCTGCCGCCCGGTGTGGCAGGACAGCCTCCTGCTGCCCACTGGCCGTGCTGCTGCAGCGTCTCCCTGTCCCGTGTCAGGTGTGTTGGTGGCTCCTGTCGCCGCGCCGGGCCCGGGATTGAGTCAGGCTGCAGGTCCGTTCTGGAACCAGCTTCTCTGCAGTCTGCCTGACCGCAAGCGTGAGCTCACCTCCAGCAGGACTGACACCACCTTTCCCCTGGAGACTGGTCTCCACGTCTCCGCTCTCGTGAGCTCCCAGCAGTTGGACAGATAGACTGGACCCAGGCCACGGGTCAGGGAGTGTGTGCCGTGGGCCAGGCTGGCAGCTCATTCCTTATTTATTAGCGTGACGGGAATCCTTCCTGGAGTTTTAAATATACTTTATGTTAGGAGCACATCTTAAATATATCTGCAGCGTATTAATTATTAAACAGAAGTGGAAAATACTCAGTTTGGGGAAGGAAAAATGGAATCACATCACCAGCTTTGTACACAGAATGCTCTCTGTGGGAGTCTTGTCCGAATCAAGACCTAAGCTTTCAGCCTGCACTTTACCTGAAAATCAGCTTCTTGTTGGAAGCAAGTAGGGAGGAACCCTAAGAGTATATAACGCCACTGTTCTCTGGCACCTAAGGTTAAAGAGGAAAAAATAGCACTTTGTCAATTAAAAATGAACTTGACAAATGAACAGTGTCACAGACACGCAAGGTTTTATTTTTTCTCACTTGAGAAGTTTGTATGTAGGCAGCTGCTGGCAGTGACTCATGGTTCACTTGCTTTTTCCCTCGCGATTGCCAGGTGGCTGCCATTGCGCCGGCCATCACCTCTGTATGCAGGACAGGAAACGGGGGAACGGGGGGTCACTCTAACCTCAGCTATCCTCTTGTGAGGAAAGCAAATGTTTTTTTTTTTAATTTTTAAAATTTATTGATGCATTCAAGATCTGGGGTGTAGGGCAGTGGTGTGGGGGGTAAGAGGATTCACCAGAGACAGAGTGAGGAGCAGAATAGGCAGATTGAAATACACTGCTGAGGGGAGCAGCAGGGAGACAGGAGCCGTCTGCTGGGAAGCTCCCAGGCTGGGGATCAAACTAGGGCTGCAGTGGCTCTGGATAGCTTCATAGTGCTGCGCTTAACCCCTGTGCCACCAGGGAGGCCCAGGAAAGCAAATTTTTTCCCAGACCCCACCGGGCTCCACCTTATGGCTGTGACTGAGTCGGGCCCTTCCCACATTTTCTGTATCTGTGTAGAAGAAAGCGATGAACGGGGATCAGAGAGGAGCACCCTGCCACACTAGCCAAGCCAGAATTTTCCCGGCATTCAGTATTCCCCCCCCCTTTTTTTTTTGTTTTAGGGCAATGGCTTCCCTGTGTCTCATCTGGGAGAAGGACACCCCACTTCACAAGGTCGTGGATCCCGTGGAGAAACCAGCCCCTACAGCAGGTGCCCGGGAGGCCAGCCTGGAAATGGAGCACTGGATTGCAAGCAAGAGTCGTGGGACCGGTGGGGCGGCTCAAGGTGAGTCCCCGGCATCGCACCTGTGCATCAGCGGCCTGGCAGGGCCTGCTCCCGGGGGGCTCACGGGCCAGAGCTGTTTGGGGCCATTTGGGGATGCCGCCACGATTTTTTCTAGATTTTTTTCTTGTTTTACTTTAGCAGTTAAAAAGCTTTATTTTGATATGGTTTAATACACAGAAAAACAGCAAGGATAACATAAAGGACGCCTTTATATCATCTTTCTCTTGTCCATCCACACAGAGCGGGAGCTATTCCCTAGAGCCATCTCCTTGAATTGCAGCTACTCCCTCTTTATTTTTCAATAGTTCAGTGTGGTTTTTCTGAAAACAAAGACATTCTTTTACACAACCTGCTGTAAGGATTAAAATCTGAGAATTTCACGCTGCGGCTCTCTCATCCAAGGTCCCCGCTCACAAGTCACTCACCTGGTGATGCCCCCCACCCCGCCGCTGTCCCCAGCTTGGCCTCCAGCGGGGACACATCCGAGCGGTGTCTTCAGGCCTCCTTTCGTCTGGAGGGTGCTCCCTCCCCCCCTTCGTGTGTGGCTTGGCCTTGTGGGACGGGTCGCCCTCGGGTGGCCTTGTTGTCCTTGACAGGCCCTGACCTGGGCTTGCTGCTGTTTCCTTGGGGGACCCACTCAGCACTGGTGGTGGGACTGTCCCGACAGCGCCAAGGCCCCCCCTGCACGGCACCAGGGCAGATTTGGGTCCAGTCTGCCCTGCTTCGGGGATGCTGCTGTGGTTGTCCGTTAGCTACGTCTGCCGGGGATTTTCCATTCTTGGGATGTTAATTTGTGGGGAGATGCTTTGAAGCTCGGTAAACATCTCATTCGTATATTAGGTGTATGTGCCATAACTTTTTTTAATCATTAGGAATACCTGATTGAAAAGTTCGGAAACTTTTGGCTAGGGAGGGGCAGACTTTTTCTGTAAAGGGTCAGATTCTATTGGTAACTACTCAACTTTGCCATTATTGCCAAGCAGCTGTAGATGTGTGTAAACAAATGGACATGGCAGTGTTCCAATAAAACTTTATTTACAATAACAAGTGGAGGGCCAGAATTAACCATAGGCTGTTGACTTGGACCTCGTGCCACTGTTAACTGGTCTACCCCTGAAACTCAGCATTTCTCCCTTTGGGTGATTTCCCTGTTCTGTAGGATCTGACCTAGAAGCTTTAGGATCTTACTTGTTGGTGTGTAGATTTCCAGAGGGTGAAAAATTTCGTGCCAGCCTGATGCACATACAAAGGCACTGTGGCTGCAACTGAGGTTGGGAGGCTAAATCCCTGCTAGTCCTGTCAAGAGGTTTTCCTCCAGAAACTACAAGGAGAATGGCCCTGTCCGGGGGCATGTGTGTGTCTGGTTGGGTTCACACAGCTTGAAAAGAATTAACTTTTAGTGGGGTCTGAATTCTCGATTGGCACAAGCCTCACTTCTTGCCCTTCACCCTCTGGACATGAAAACATGTTTGTCTCTCACACTTGGGAATTCTCGATGATGAGGGAATCATTTTCTAGAATTCCCATCTCTTGTAGCTCAAGAATGCTAAATCCCAGTCAGGAATCGGCCACATCAGGACATTTACCTTTAGCGCCCCCGTCAGCCACGTTCCCAGAAAGGCCCCTTTGTCACTTCAGGGCAGGTGCCAGGGGGTCGCCTGGCGCTGGTGCCTGACTGGCTCTGTCCAGCTCCATTTGGTCTGCGGTGGGGCGAGATGGCCTGAGACCAGCGGGCGGCTTGGATCAGCACTGTGCTGTGGGCCGGTTCCCCTGGGTGTGGGGGCCGGGCTGCCCGGGGGTGGTTGCTGCAAAGTCGGCACCCGAGGGCGAAGGGTGAAGGTGCCGCAGGCCTGCGTGTGGTCGCGACTGCTGGCTCGCTTCCAGGGAGCGGGGTGCGGAGACGGGCTGCGCTGGGCGGGCCGTCCTTCGCGGAGGCGGCAGCGGGGTCCGTTCCGACTGCCGAGAGGTGGACAGCGAGCAGCTCCTGGTCTGGAGAGGGTGGGTTGGGACCCCTGACTCGGCCTGGCAGGGAGGGACGGGGCGGGCACTCACAGCCGCTCTGGCCGCCTCGGCACTTGGGCCGCTCTTCCTTTCCAAAGATGATGGAGCGTTTTTCTTGGAGTTGAAATGTAGCTGCGCCCTTAGGCTCTGGGCTCTGGTTCGCGAGTCGCTGGAGTTGAGTTGATTCCATTGAAGAGCCCAGCCACAGACTTCACCCCCCAAGGGAGGAGCTGGGCGCCCAGGAGTGGGGGACCCCTCTCAGAAAGAGGGTGGGGCTGCTGCTGGCGGAGCTGTCCAGGGCCTGGCCCCTCGCGCTGGTCTCCCTGGCAGGGACGGCGCCTCCGCCTCCGCCTGGTGGTGCTGTGGGCAGCAGCCGGGCTGCTCTCCTGTCGCGGGGCTGTCCTGCCCCAGCAGCCAGGCGGGCGATGCCTGTGGCGGGGGGTTGGGCGCTGGGCTCGGACTGTCCATGCTGACCGCGGCTGCAGGGCCCTGCCTGGGGCCTGGATGTCGACGCGAGTCGGGAAGATTTGCCCATCAGCTCTGGGTTTCTAAACGTCCACAGCAGATGCCACCCCCTCTCCCACACAGGAGGGGCTATTTGCATGGTTTTCTGGGTGTCTCAGGCTGCCAGTCTGCTCATCTTTCTGTTGTGCCGAGTGGATGTTGTCACGCTTGAAGCTCACACACGACTGGGGGGTAGACCTGGCCACACACGTCACAGCCGGGACAGCATCTCTGAGCTTCGCCCGCCCCGGTCACTTCTGTCCAGCCCCAGAGCCAGCGTTAAACAGAGCACAGAGGACCGTCTTTTCCCGTGTGTCGGTCACACGTGTATGTGTCCACATATAAAGCCCATATTAGCTGTGTGCTCCGTATTCGTTTACTAACAGTGTTTGAAAAGTCTATAAAATAATTTTTATTTTAAATGCAGTGAACTTCACTTTTTCTGATTTACAGTTTGGTGAGTTTTCATAAATAATACTGCTTTGTGTGAAAAAAAAATAACATCTGTGCCTGGTAAATTAACTGCAGTGTGCGCGGTGGGGGGAACCTCAAATTCTTAGTTTCCACCTCTGTCTCAGGAGGCCACCACTCCCCAGCTTCTCAGAAAGCCTCTGTCTCCCTGTATGTATAATGTATGTACCTTCTCTTTTAACATGCAGGTGAGAGAACAGATGACGTGCACCGCTTGCTTTTTCCACTTCACATGTTTTGGAGATTGTACTGTAGCCACACCTCATTTTTTTTGATTGGGGGTGCTGAACCATGTATTTATACTCTTTGCGAATTCTTCTGTTGGATGACAGTCTTGTTGGTTTGTAGGAGCTCTTTATATATTACTGATTAATCCTTAGTTTGTCAAGAAGCAGCGTTTTTATGGTAGCTCCGAAGCTGACATTTTGGGTTACACTCGCCTATATAAACTCCTACGTGACTCTGGAGAGACCCCAGAAAAGGTCCTCACGTAAGTTATTTTACCTGCAACACTTTTGGGGGACTGTTTCTTTGCCTGGAGACTTTCCTTGACACCTGTGTTGTGCGGCGGTGGCTGTTTTGACATCTAGATAAGAGGGCGCTCATTTGGGCTGGCATTCAGTTTGGGATTAATTGGGTGTGTGGCGGTTCTGTCACTTGTTGGGATCAGCCCTCGTGGCAGGGGCATTTCTCTGTCTTCCTCCTTCGCTTGGTGCTGAATTAGCCCTTCCGGCCATCAGCTCCCTGCAGAGGGCACCCGTCCTAGGTATTGGGGGCATACGGGTGGCGGGTGAGGAAAGAGCTGGCAATATGGAGACGAGAGCCACTCTTGAAAAGTGCTCGAAGGAGAGCCGTGTGGCACCGTTGTTGCTGGCTGGAGAGGCTGTCAGAGATCACACAGCGAAGGAAAAATGTAAAGGAAAAGAAGTGTTTTGGGAGCCCAGTTAAACAAACACGTACAATGCTATTTTGCTGGACGTTGCATATTTGTGGGGTTTGCCAGTATTTTAAAATCCGGTATTTGCTGTGATTTAATTTCTAATTCTTTATGGGTAACCATATTCTCATGGCTTGTATACATTTTGTATTGGTGGGATTTCTTGTTTGTTGTTGTGTTTTCTTAAACGGGGTCCCCCAAATTGAGCAAGCTCCCACAAATCCTGTCCCCCGGAAGCATGGCAGGTGGTTTGTCCAGCTTTGGGACTGGTCTGGCTTTACTTGTGGTATTTTTTTTTAAGATTTATTTATTTAGGGCCTCCCTGGTGGCGCAGCGGTTAGCAGTTAAGTGCTGTGCTGTGGAGCTGTCGGCAGCGGCGACGCGAGTTCGACGCCCGGCCGGGGGGAGTCCCACATGGTGCGGCAGACCTCTCCTGCCTCGCCCGCTGCTCCCCTCAGCAGTGTATTTCTGATCTGCCTGTTCTGCTCTCCGCTCTGTCTCTGGTGAACCCTCTCGCCGCCCCACATCTCTGGTCTGTACCCCAGCTTGTATGCATAAATAAATAAATCTTTTAAAGATTTATTTATTTAAAAAATCTTTAAAAGATTTTTAAAAAGATTTATTTATTTATACATACAAGCTGGGGTACAGACCAGAGATGTGGGGCGGCGAGAGGGTTCACCAGAGACAGAGCAGGGAGCAGAACAGGCAGATCCACTGAAATTCACTGCTGAGGGGAGCAGCGGGGAGACAGGAGAGGTCTGCTGCGCCCTGCGGGACTCTCCCCGGCCGGGCGTCGAACTCGCGTCGCCGCTGCCGACAGCTCCACAGCACAGCGCTTACCCACTTACCCGCTGTGCCTACTTATGGTATTTTTCACTGGGCGGAGGCCTTAACTTACCTTGTAACGATGTCCAGACCACCATGGCCGGTTAAAAACGTCCTACCAAAATAGTGAGAAAAGGGACTCCCCACTTCTCCTAGGCTGTCCATTTTTCCTTTATGTGTTTAAATGCTTTATTCACCTGCGACTGATTTTTGTATAAGAATATTAAAAAAAAAACCAAAAACCACCCAGTTTTCCAAATGTCCCTTTGGAGCAGCCTCTGTCCTTGACGAGAAGGACCCTGCGTCACCACGAGCCCGCACGCAACTGGGCCTGCCCGTCCGCCTTGCTGTCTGCCCACCCACGCGCTGGGCCCGGCGTTTTATCTCCATATTCCGTCGCGCTGTGGTGTCTGCTGAATTTGTCTCATTAAAGTGGACGTGTGAAGGACCCTTCACCGCTCTTTACACCTTAAGAAAGGGCCAGATGCTGTCCAGGCTGGACTTGTGCTCTTACTCTTACTACAAAGTTTAGAAACGGCTTCCCTGCCGTCAGAAGGTCCTGCCTTTATGGTGCTTGTAATCACGTTAAATGTTGAGGTTGATTTAGGACGAATTCCATAAAATTTAATGGCCCGAGCCACTCCAAGAGCACTTTTCTCGTCTGGCTTCCTTTCCGGTTCTCGGTTCTCTTCCTGGCCCCTGTACACTTAGGGTTGCGCTCGTTCCGGGGCTGTTTTTCCCGTTGTCGGCGTCTGTTAGTGGACTGCCCCCTTCGTCCTTCCGAGCTGGCTGTGCCTTCTGCGCAGGGCAGCGCCTGGCTATGCCCGTTTTTATATGCCTGAAGATACAGGTGTGTTTCTGCTGGGCCAAAAACAACGCCCTGTGCGTCTCTGCTCAGGAACGCGAGGCCCCTCCGGCATACTCAGTTCTCCTCTGCAGAGGCAGCAGTCGGCCCCAAGGTGCCCGATGCGGCCCCCTCACCCCTGCTCTTGCCCTTCCTGACTCGTCGGGCCTGGAATGGGGCGGCGGGGCCCTTTGCCCAGGGGCTGCGGCTCAGGGCGGAGCTTGGCCAGGGGGCCACTCAGGCTGCAGCGGAGGGAGGGACAGTGCTTTCCAGATGGAGGTCCCCAGTGGGATGCGCTCTGAGCTTGCTGGCTGGTCCTGCCGCTTCGGGTCTGTTCCCCACAACTGCCCGGAGGCCGGGGACAGCCAAGCCCTCTGCTGCTGGCACTGCCCGTGCAGGTGCATTGTGGGGCTCCCCTGGAGCAGTGGCCAAGGCGGCCTGGCCCTCAGAGGGGTCTCCACCCACCCTCGCCCCTTCCAGGGCAGACCCTGTCGGGAGAACCGGCTCCCGAGAGCGCACCCACAGTGGCTGTGGGTTACCCAGCATCTGCACGGAACCCTCACTTGTGAGATCTGAGCTTGAACCAGGGGTGTTCGCCCTGCCCCCGGTGCCCAGGCAAGGCGACTGGGTGTCCTGCCCAGGCCTCGCTGCCCTGCTGAGACCCGCGAGTCTCCCCGGGATGGCTTCAAACATGGGTCCCAGTGTGGAGAGTCCTCAAACTGACGATGGGCGTGCACCGGCCAGCAGCACCGCTCGGCGCCGAACCGAGAGCAGGCCGGCCCTGATGCGGACAGCCCCGCCCCGCGTCCCCGCAGCCTCGAGCCCCAGGGAGCCCAGCTGGGGCGGGGCATGCACGCCTGAGGGTGACTTCTCCCCAAATTAGTTACCGAACCGTGGCAGATCAACAGGTAGTGAGGAAAACATCTGCCCCCCCCGCAGAGGAAGTGGGGTGACGCCTTTCCCTGCTGCGGGGCAGGCAGCGCTGGCAGCTCCTGGTGCCGCCCCGGGCCTGGCCAGAGCTTCCTGGGGCGGGCACGATGGGGCGTGGTCACAGCGCGGGGCGGGCTGGGTCCCGGCTTGCGCCGCTGCCCACTCCCCCCTTTCTCTGACGGCAGGATGCCGCCTGCAGGTGGAACTCTCCCCTTGCGAAGGCCAGGCCGCGATGAGGGGGGAGACCCCTGCGGGGCGCGGCGGTGGACCCGGCCTCGGCAGGCACGGGCTTGTCACCAGAGGCCCGTCCCAGTGACCTGCTCGGAGAGCACAGTCCAGCGCCACTGGCACGTTCTCACAGTGCCTACTTCCTCACTGCCCACCTCCAAATCCTCTCTGTCGCCCCCAGAGGAAACCCAAATGCGTTGGCGCGGGCTCCCCGCCTCCTCTCGGGCTCTGTGCCTGGCCCGGGAGCATCCAGCCAGCGCCGCCGCCGCGTGGGGCCTCGGGCGGCTCTCTGCTGGGCGCTGCGCTCTCACACCCGGCCGTGTAGCAGGCGCCACTGCTGCTGCTGGCCGCGCAGCGCTCCCGCCTGGCAGCCAGGTCCCTCGTGCCCCCGCCAGTGGTGACGAGCTGCCTTTCGGCCTCCGTGGCCGCGCTGCCGTGTCTGCCCGACCTCCACGCCTGGCCCTGGTCGCCGGGCACTGCCCGCTGCACCAGAGACGGAAGGGACGTGGCTGAGCCGAGGGCCGCTTCCTGGTCGTGAAGGTGGGCCTGACTGCCGAGCAGGGGTGGGGCCGGCGGTCCTGCCTGTGGAGAGCCCACGCCGGCGGCAGGGAGTGGGCCCGGGAGCCCCTCGCCGCTTCGCGCTCGGCCCGGCTCACGCGGCAAGCCAGCCACACGCGGTGTGCTGGGTGCCATTCGCCCCGGCGTGCGCTGGAAGCCTGGAAAGCGAGTGAGTCTTCGTGGGACTGGAGCAGAAGCCCCCGGGCAGGCAGGGCACACCTCTGCCGCTCCAGCGCCCAGGAGGGGGTCCTCCTGGGGCCCCAGGGCTGTGTGTGTGCCTGTGCGCGCGCATGCGTGTGTACCTCTGTGTGTGTGCGTGCCTGTGTGTGCCTGTGTGCGCGTGCGCCTGTATGCCTGTGTGTATGTGTGTACGCCTGTGTGTGCATGCACGTGCGCTCGTGCCTGTGTGTGTGCCTGTGGGTGTGTGCGCTTGTATGCCTCTGTGTGTGTGTCTGTGTGTGTGCGCCTGTATGCCTGTGTGTATGTGTGTACGCCTGTGTGTGCATGCACGTGCGCTCGTGCCTGTGTGTGCGCCTGTGTGTGTGTGCGCTTGTATGCCTCTGTGTGTGTGTCTGTGTGTGTGCGCCTGTATGCCTGTGTGTGTGTGTGCGCCTGTGTGTGTGCCTGTGTGTGCCTGTGCGTGCCTGTGTGCATGCATGTGTGTGTACTTCTGTGTGTGCGTGCCTGTGTGTGCGCGTGTGTGTCTGTGTGTGCGCGCGTGTGTGCATGCGTGCCTGTGTGCATGCATGTGTGTGTACCTCTGTGTGTGCGTGCCTGTGTGTGCGCCTGTGTGTGTGCACACCTGTGTGTGTGTGTGTGTGTGCTTGAGTACCTGTGTGCGTGTCTGTGTGTGCCTGTGTGTGCGTGCGCGTGCGTGCGTGCCTGTGTGTGTGCCTGTGCGTGCCTGTGTGTGCCTGTGCGTGCCTGTGTGCGTGTCTCCCGCTGACGTCTCCCAGGCTCGGGCGCTGCTGCGCGCGGATGACTACGGCCCGCTCCCTGCGCCTGCCCGCCCTGCGCGGAGCTAATGAATCATTCCTAGCCCAGTCCCGGCGGGTGCGGACTCGGCCGCTGAGCTCCGCGCCCCTCCCGCCCCCGCACCCCTCCCGTCCCACGCGCCCCTCCCCCCGGCCCGCCTCCAGCTGTGAGCGCTTGTCCCTCCGCAGCGGCCTCCGAGTGAACCTCTGATCCGGCGCCGGCTCCCACGGTAGGCTGAGGTTTATTTTTTCTCTCAAAATAGCTTCCCGTCTCCCCTTCCCCTTTCTGCAGCCAGAGCTGTGGCCTGGCGGCCCGCGGCCGGCGGGCGGAAACTGCCGCGCGAAGTTTATTTCCCGGGGCTGCAGGATGCCCTTCAGCCTGGCCGGGGGCTCGGGCGCAGAGCGCCGCCCGCCAGTGCCCAGGAGAGGCGAGGCCGCCTGCGGTGCAGGCTCTCTGGCGGGGGCGGGGCGGGCGTTCCCAGGAGAGGCGTCTCTAGGGGGGCGTCCCCGGCAGGCAGCGGCATTACAGAGGCCTGGGCCAGCCGTGACCTCGCCCCCGGGCCGCCCCCTGGGCTGCGGCTGCAGAACTCGGGCTGGGGCTTCCCGGAGCAGCCGGGAGGGGGAGGCGCCCGCGCAGCCGGGCTCCATCTGGGACGCGCCGGCACCTCAGAATCTGTCAATTCATGTCCAGGACGGACTCGGCTCGTCTGTTGAAACAGAGGTTCCGGCCGCGTGTGTGCGCGCGTGTGGGCGCGGGGCCACATGCCGGAGCCCCGTCTTCCCTGGAAATAGTGTTTACGTGGGGGCTCGGGTGGAGGGGAGCCCCACCCTGGAGCGGAGGCTTGGTCCGGCTGCTGCTCCTGCCCCAGGGCCCCCCACCTCCAGTACAGCGGGGACAGGGTCTCCGGCAAGGACCCCTTGCCGCTGGTCCTCCTTCCTCAGCCAAGGGGCAGGGCTGGGGACAGAGTGGACATGGGCCGTGGGGGAGTGGCGAGGCTGGCCTGTTCCCCGCCCCTCCTGTCCCGGGGGCGTCCACGGCTGGGGGCAGCCAGGACCAAGAGGCAGGGCCTGGGCTGCTGCGTGAGCCCCGTGGGGCGGCTCTCCTGGGGTAGCCCCGACCTGCGCTCGGGCCGGTCTGGGCGTGCTGTGGGCTCGGCTGGGGCTCGGCCTCAGGGCGGGCCTGGTGCGGCGGGGGCCGGGCTGTGCCTGGGAGAGGGCCGCACAGCTGGCCAGAGGGCACCGCAGCTGCCCGTGGTGATCTGGCCGTGCCGGCCCTCACACCCTCCCGCTGAGAAGGCGCAGACTGGGCTGGGAGGGCTGCCCGTCTGCACCCCCCAGAGCTGCCTGGGGCCGTGCGGGGCTCAGAGTACCCAGGCGGCCGGGCCGGGCTCGGGCATGGGGCTGCCCTGCTGCGGCCACTGCGGCCTGCCGCTGCGCTGCGGGGCTGTGTGTCTCGGCCAGGGTGGCCGTCTGCGTGGGGGTGTCCACGCCGGCAGCGTCCCTGGGGCATCTCTGGTCCAGCAGGCTGGGGACCGGGAATCTGCACTCCCAGTTCTGGGGTGTGGCTGGGGGAGGGACCCCCTTGGCACCCTGGTCAGGGGTGCCCGTGGCGTGGGCCCTGCTGGGCCGTCCTCACCTCTGTAGGGCGAGTGACCAGAACCCTGCGGCCCCGGCGGTGAGGCTGCCAGCCAGGCGGGGGCCCGAGGGCGCCCCCAGGCAAGGATGAGGGGTTGTGGGGCGCGGCCCCAAGGGTCCCCAGCAGCGACGGCTCCAGCAGGGCACCCTGGTTCTGGGGACCTGTCCAGGGCGCTGGCCGAGCGGGTGTGACGGGCGGCCGGAGCCGCAGACGCCAGCTTCCGGAAGAGTCTGCTCTTGCCCTGGCTCCTTTTGAGTGGCTGTCACGTCCCGGCCCTGGCTCTCTGCTTCCGCCCATCTGAAGAGCCATCTGGCCGCGTCACGGCGCCTGAGAGTCGGGCTCTGGGCTGGGCGGGGGCTGGGGGAGGGCGCCCCGTCCTCCTGCCCGTGTGGGGCACGCGCTCCAGCCTGCCTGGCCCTCGCTGCTGCCTCGCCCCCTCCTCCCACCCTTCCCCCACCCTCCCCTCCCTCCCCCTCCCTCC
>PVIJ01016822.1:0-31452 GCA_004024925.1 Scalopus aquaticus | reverse complement strand
AAAAAAGAAAACAGTCCCCTTGTCAAGGAAACACCGAGTTAGGTTCACCACGGAGATGCCCAAATATCATTCCCTTAGCCAGGCTGCTCCTCCCAAGGCAGCTACTCTCCCGTGTCTGGGCACAGAGGCCCCTAAAGGAAGACTCTCCGCTGCCGCAGCGCCCACGAGGAGGAGACTGGATGGCATGCAGCTGCTGCCTGCCCCGGGAGAGGGGCTCATCATGCGGCTGGGTCGGAAGGGATAGACTTTCCTTGGTTTCAAGGCCATCGATGATGGATAAGGATGGATTTAACTGCAACAAAATCAAATGTGTATTCACCGTAGTGTAACTTTCTCTGGGGGGTTACAATCATAAAGCAGCTCTCACCGCCACAAGAGACACTGGATACTATGCTCAAATCTATAAAATTAGAGTGATCGTTTGATCAAGAGAAGAAGTCGATTTAATATATGAAACTTTAGGGGCCTCCCTGGTGGCGCAGCCGTTAAGAGCTGCCGAGCTGCGCTGTGGAGCTGTTGGCAGCGGCAATGCGAGTTCGACGCCCAGCAGGGAGAATCCCACATGGTGCGGCAGACCTCTCCTGCCTCGCCCGCTGCTCCCCTCAGCAGTGTATTTCTGATCTGCCTGTTCTGCTCCCTGCTCTGTCTCTGGTGAAGCCTCTCGCCACCCCACGCCTCTGGCCTGTACCCCAGCTGTATGTATAAATAAATAAATCTTAAAAAAAAAAAAACAAAACATAAGAAAACCTTTTAAAAAAATATATGAAACTTTATACTCATAGAAAAGTTATTTTACTCTAGGTAGGTTCCATGAAGGATTGGTTCACATCTGTCTTTTCCCAACATATCTCCATCCTTGACCCAAATACAAAGTATAACTGTCAGAAACAGGTGCTCCCTGGGAGACGGAGCAAGGAGAGAAGCCATCCTTACCCACGGAGGCCAGGCTCCTGCAGGTCTCCACCATCATCTCTCTGTGCAGCTTCCTCTGAGCACTGTCCAGCAGAGCCCACTCTTCCAAGGTGAAGTTCACAGCCACATCCTCAAAGACCACTGAGCCCTAAAACATCCCACATAATCTATTTCAGGTAGGCACCATCTCCCCCAGCGGTACAGGAGAATAGGGAAGGCAACAGATGGAAAACTCATCACACCCAAACGCCAGGAGCTAACATTCTTTGGGACATGACAATAAATAGGCAAATTAAATGCACTCTACTCAGTAATGGTTCAGTGCATGGAAACTTAGAGCATATTATAACAACAACTGATAGATACACACACAATAATAAAAATGATTTCTCTTGAGATAGAGCAGATCCTGAGATAAGGTAAAGACTCGAAAATTAAATCTTCGTTCAGATCAATCTGTTTGCTCAAATTATTACTTCCTTGTCAATTTAGCAGATGACTCCAGACCCTGGACCAGAATGTCAGCATGTCGTGCACACCTGGATTTCCAGAGCTCCTTGCTCTGAATAGATCTTGCCTTGGAGGGCAGCAGGGTTGAGGAGCCAGGTCTTGTCCCCTCATACTGACTTGGGCAGAGACACAGCCCCCTCCCCTAAGGTGGATACACTAGGGGCATACAGAGGCCAAGGCCAGGGTCACCTGTAGGATAGAAGTTCCTCTCAAATAAGGCCTCTCAAATAATCAAGTGTCCAAGATTTGAGGAAAATGGCACCACAAAGAAGAGTCACTGAGGGATCTGAAGACAATAGGGCCAAAGGTGACTTCAACAGAGAGGAAAAAAAATCACCCATTTATTATCATTAGAGCAATATGGATGACACTACCCCCATGACAGAGACAATCATGATCAAAAAGACGTTAAATTAAGAAATGCTCTCAAAATATAAAGAAAAAATTCTCAACGATATCAGCTACACACTGGAAGAGTCAATTTCATGCAGAAGATAATAGTATGGGCCTCCCTGGTGGCACAACAGGCTAAAGCACAGTACCATGAAGCTGTCCAGAGCCACTACAGCACGAGTTTGATACCCAGCCAGGGGGATTCCCACATGGTGCAACAGACCTCTCCTGCCTCGCCCGCTGCTCCCCTCAGCAGTGTACTTTAGTCAATCTTCCTGTTCTTCTCCCCACTCTGTCTCTGGTGAATCCTTTTACCACTCCACACCTTTGGCCTACACCCCAGTTTTTGTATGCATAAACAAATCTTAAAAAAAAAAAAGAACAGTATAATTTCAAAGCCATGAAAAGGGATTAAAAAACATAAAAGCAAAACCCAGGGTGGTTAAACAGTTAATCTATAACTCCACTTAAGTAGAGCTATTTATAAAATCGAGCTATTTATGTTACCAAAAACATTTAACACAGGAAGACTGAGGATCAAGGTGGGACACCATGTAAAAAGGAAACAGCAATTTAGAATGCGGATTGATCTACATTATATTAGACACACTGGTTTTTGATTCTGACAGTGATCCTAGAGAAAAAGACATTCAGGATATCACAGGGCACTTTCACATACTCGGATAACAGATGATTTCAGTAGCAGTCCAGCTAGTAACAGAACCTTAATGAATTCCATGCACAGCCTAACAGGTTCTCACCGGAAGAGTTCAGCACAATTTCTCAGTAGCTGGCAGAATGGTAGGCAAAATAAAAACCCAATGACATGCTGCATTTGAATGAGGATCACCAGCTAACTAGTGGTGAGTCTAGCAGGTTCAGAACGACATTTGGCAAATTCAAAATGTTCTTTGTTTCCCACGGCACATTAAAAAATATTAAAATAGACTCTCCACTATACAATCAAATAGGGTCAATATTTAGAACGTCTTTCATATGTCACTGTGTCCCACCATTATACAATATAGATTATTTTACTAACAATTGGTCTAAGAGAAAAACCACCTTTCGGAACTTCTAAAAATTTTATACACAGGAGATAGTGGTGTCTGCTCTCAAAATCTAGTCAAGACTTTTTAAGAAAATTCCATTAAATCTACAACCACACTTGACTTGGGTTTACTTTGAGGCTTTGCTTGTTTGAACCTAGAAAAAAATACTTTTAACAACTAAACTGGAAGACAAATTTCTAGCAAAGCCAAGGCTCCTACAGAACAAAGTAATGGGGTTTCCCTTAACAAACACCAACTTACAGTGATTACTGTAAACTACAGTGATTTTAAACCACAGTGATGACTGTAGTATGGTGTTGCCAGAAGACTGGACAAAAATCACAGGGAAAAAGGGGACCACCTTGAAACAGACACCAGTTTTTGGTAAGTGGATTGACTCTACAGCTGGTGCTGCTGGGCAGTGGGAGAGAGTATGACACTTTGACATGTGTTGTGGTGAAAAGTCATCGGCTAAAGAGGAATCAGGAATCTTTTTATCAACTTAGTGTACAAAAACCAATTCAATGTACATTTACTTGTCAGACAAAAGTGAAACAGTTTGAGAAATTACAAGCAAACCCAATATCAGTGTCTGGAGAAGTTTTCTTCTACAAGAAAAAAAATACTAAAAGGAAGAGAGAAAATTCAACCGTACTAAAATTAACGAGAACCATTACAGTATTGGCGGGAGAAAGAAACAAACAAAAAAACAGGATCTGGAAGAAAATATTTGCATACTTCGAAATGAAAAAAGGATGACTGTTCAGAGTATGTAAAGAAGACCTAAGGCATCAATAAACACACAAGTGAGCTTTAGGTGAGAAACTGAAACCAATTTCGCAGAAGATGAAGCACCGCTGAGAGAAATGCTCGGCCCCAGCAGTGACTAAGATGATCAGTAGATCACCAGATCACATTTCACACACTGGAGAAGTGCCAAAATAATGTTAGTTAAGTTCAAGTGCCAGAAATGAGGTGGTACATGTATTTATCAGCCACAGTGCCACAGCCCATTCACACTTACCAGCATTTCCCCCTGCCTTTGGACATCTCCATAATATACTCCCCTGGGATTTTTCTCAAAGCTTAAAAAAATGTTTATTACACATGTGCTCTTGGAGAAAAACCAAAATGACCGTAGCCACTTTGTCAACAAAGACAGAACATAAATTTGAGCCAACACAAGCCCACAAGCAGTGGAATGGAAGAGTGAACTGGGGTGACCTGAGCCTCAGAAACCAGCACAGGTGAAACACACCATGGCGAGGAACCAGAGACCTTCTGTGCAGCATGTATGGTGTGTTCTAGGTTGCAGTCACTTACTGCCCATATAAGAGCAAACTATGCTTGGTGAGCAGATGCTTCCATCTTGCAGAGAAAACCAAAAAGAACCAGCACAGGGTACCCTGGGAGCAAGCAGCACACTGGGAGACACGACAAACCAGCCAGGGATATACAAGTCACGCACCTTCACGCAATGGAACAAAAGTCTTAAGTTGTCACACTGCGATCGCAGGGCCGCATTCGACTATCCGCGAACCAAAGGGAAGAGCAGAGGCGGCAGCAGCTCTGATCAGGGCCAGTTTCCCAGGGAACCCGTCCAGCGGTTTCTGGAGGGGCGGGGGCTCACTCTCCCCGCTGACATTTAGCATACATTTAACACACGGTTGGCTTTCCCAGGGAAAGAACGAGGGAACCCCGAATCCCTGGGGGTGACTGAACTCTGAAGTTCAACACATTCTGGTTCCTGCCAGTCCCCCTTCTCCTCCAGGGCCTCAATTCTCACCAAGAAGGAAACAGAGTTTAAGATCTGACCCAGTAACACCCTTAAAATCATTAATTAACCCTTTCAGCTGCAGTTGAGCCCTAGGGGTCTTTCCTAAGTCTGACCTTCACGGAGTTAGCGTGAACAAACTTAACCCCGCCAATGCTGTGGCTGGAGGGGGCCCTGGGAGAGTGGCCCAGCAAGGTCCCCCTGCAGCTTTCTTCCCTCCCACCCAGCTTCAGCTTTGGGCTCCGCCTGTCCCAGCCACAGGCGATGCACATGCTACAACAGTCACTGTCATTTAAATGAGTGAGAACCCCCGTCTCAGCGCCTGAATGAGACCCCGGCAATAACTGCTTCCCCCTGTGACCACAGAAAAACCAGGAAGAAACACTCAAACACTCTTTAAGAAAACTTCTGGGCTACTTTTATACCTTTAAATAACTATCTCAGAAAACAGATGCGCGATCACTATTACTTTCGTGAGAACCAACTGTAAATCGATTTATCAGCATCGAACGCACTGGTTTTACAGATAACATTTCACAGAATTTGCATTAAAAGGACTCCCACGTGTGAATCAGAAACGCACCCGGGCGATATATTTCCACGAGCTCTGCACGTCGCATGCAACAGTCACTACCATAGTGACTTTATGGCCATTTAACTTCTTTATTTCCTTTTAAGTAGTGCAACTACCTTCCCCCACCCGGTCGAAGGACAGCGCTCCGCTGAGGCGCTTCTGCCCCGCGCACTCCCGCGTGCAAGCTCAGGACGAGTGAGAACCACACGCGCAGCGCCGCGAGGGGGACCAGACCCGAAACCCCAAGCTCAAGAAACAAGAAAAAGGAGAAGGGCCCGTCACGCCGCGTTTACTGAAAGCTGAGTCGCGCGAGGGCGACCGACGAGGGCGCTGGACTCTGGTGTCCGGGCGCGGCGGTCCCTTCCCGGGAGCCCCCAGCCGGACTGCGAAGGCGCCCCCTTCCTGACGAGGGCTCGCCGGGACCTCCGGCCCACACACCGGCCAGGACGCCGGGACCCCGCCCCGCGGCCGGGGGTGGAGCCCCGCACGCCAGCAATCGCGGGTGACTGCTGCCCCTGGCCGGTTCGAACCGGCCCCTGTGTCTGTGACCCCCGAGCCGCGCACTCACCATCTCCGGCCTGCCGCAGTCCCCGGGACGACCTTCCCGCGGCCCTGACGGGGCGAGTAACCAGCGCCGACACCTGGGGCGCGCTCGGTAGGCGAGCGTGAGCCCCCGAGCGGAGTAGAGAGCTACATCCACGCGGGCTCCCGCGCACCGCCCGCCCACGGCCCTGATTGGATGGCGCTCCTGCCCCGAGCGGACCGTCCTATGGGCACGCTGACCACGGGGAACCTCATTGGACAGTGTTTTTGTGGCGTCCTTGATTGGTTAGAGATCAGCGCGCGCTCTCCGACAAACAAAATTGTTTCCGGCGCAACACCGCGTCGCCCTTGATTGGGCAGTACTCGAAGACTCCGCCCACCGTGCCCTGATTGACAGACATTCTAGCCACTCCAAGGTAACCCGCCTTCCCAAACTTGGAATCTGACGACTACCGCTGGGTTAGCTGCTTGGTACCCCGGGCTAATTGTACCTTGGGTGCAGCTGGGATGGAGCCGGGGGGCGGGGGGCTGGGGCTGGGGCTGGTAGCTGCTTTGATGATTCACATGAAAGTTAGATGACTTTTCAGAAAGAATCTGGAAAACACACATCCCCTGTATTTCTCCTTGTAAATGTGGCATTGACCTTGTACAAGTTGCTCAGGTTCAAATCCAGATTCCTTCTATTTGTATGACTTCAGACAAGTTTATTTCTCTTTTCCATTCTGTAAGATTGGAATATGAAAAGCTACAATCTCACAGGGTTGTCGAGGAGGTTAAATGAGGAGATATATATAAATGCTGGTGGTGCTGTAAATATAGTAAGCACCCAAGAAATGTTAATGGTGACGATGCCTTGTCTATCAGTGCACTTGGCCGCTACTCTGGCAAGTACATTTCACAGTTGGGACCTCTCCCAGGCCACCCAAGGTCACTCCACTTTCCCATGTCAGTATACTGTGCTGTATCCTTGCCAGCTTGGTATCCACCACTCTCCCTGACCAACCACAGGGAGGTTGGGGTTCCTTGGGGTTCTTTGATTTTCACTTACCATCAAAATGATTATAGTAAGACAAATGAGACAGTGAAAGGCAGAAAATCACACATAACCAGAGAGCCGTGATAAATAAACTGTTCATTGTCCCACATCTCTGCCTGCCCTTGGCCCATTTACGCATACATTTGACTTCACTGGATAGAATCACACAGACTATTTTGTACTTTGCATTCTGGTTCACATCCAAAGCACTGTCTGTTAGCAAATGCTCTGAATTTCCATAGTAGTGTCATAGTTAGGACCTTTAGTTAAGGGACCAACTTGTGTGGAATGACAAAGTAAAATATTAAATGGGTTATTGAAAAAAATTAATAGTTGAAATAGAAAAGTTTGTTTCAACAACTAAATAAATATGCTACCTCTTAATATGTTCACCTTGATCCATTTTTCCCAAGAGGACAGAGCTCACAGGGCATAGCAGGCTGTTTCCCCTGTTAGAATGTTCCTTCTCAGTTCCAGACCTCAGTGCTCTCCTCTAAGGCATAAGCTTAATATTTCTCAATTAGCACATCGGAAGGGCAAAGTCTAAACATGCTGATATAGTAGAATGTTAAAAATTATTTACAGGGCAGCAAGCAATCTCTAAAATCCAGTAAGGCCATGGTCCTGATAGAAAGCCTCCCCACAATCAGTTATTTTATAGGTTTTCTGACCAGTGTGAGTTTTCTGATGAGTGAAGAGGGATGAGCGCGCGCTGAATGCTTTTCCACATTCATGACAGCTAAAAGGTTTCTCACCAGTGTGCGTTCCCGCATGCCGAACAAGGGAAGACCTCTGGCTGAAGGCGCTCCCACACTGAGGACATCCTTAGGGGTCCTCACCTGTATGAGTTTGCTCGTGTTGGTTAAGAGATGAATGATTACTAAAGGCCTTTCCGGGCCTCCCTGGTGGCGCAGCGGTTAAGCGCTGCGCTGTGGAGCTGTCGGCAGCAGCGACGCAAGTTCGACGCACAGCAGGGGAGATTCCCACATGGTGCGGCAGACCTCTCCTGCCTCGCCCGCTGCTCCCCTCAGCAGTGTATTTCCGTCGATCTGCCTGTTCTGCTCCCCACTCTGTCTCTGGTGAACCCTCTCACTGCCCCAAGTCTCTGGCCTGTACCCCAGTTTGTATGCATAAATAAATAAATTTTTAAAAAAAGGCCTTTCTGTATTCATTACATTCGTAGGGCTTCTCACCCGCATGCGTTCTCTTGTGCAAAAGAAGGTAGGAACTCTGCCAGAAAGATTTTCCACAATCTTTGCATGTATAGGGCTTTTCCCCTGTGTGAATCCTCTGGTGTTGGTAAGAGATGAAATCCTGTTGAAGCAGGGCACAGAGAACCCAACACAAGCCCCAGGCAGCCCCGTGCCCGAGCACGGCCCAACTTCGGCAGAGACGGCCTTCAAGCCCAAGATTCCATTTGCTACCTTTCGGTCCAGCACTGCGCCTGTTGTCTTGAAATGTGACACTTCACACTGAGCTAGGCCATGTCATAAAATAGATACCAGATTCTAGAGACTGTTAGGAAAAAAAAAGGTCATTAATAACTTTCTATATTGATCACACATTAAAATATTTTGGATATGTTGGGTTAAATGTGACATATTGTTAATTTTTACTTGGCCACTAAACAATGTAAAACTACATGTGGCCCATACCGTACTTCTTTTGGACCAGGAAAAGTCTAGGAGATCAAGACTGCCACACACCTGAGGATGGCTTCCACCCAGGGTGCCTGAGTTCTTAGAGGGGAGACTTGAACATGTGGTGAGGCCCTGCCACCCACTGGACATTTCCAGTACTGCAGACTGCCTCCTTGGTTCATGAATTCGGCAAATCTTAACTGATGTACTGACAGTGAGCTCAGTGCCAGGAGATGCCACTCTGAACACATATGGGGTAAGAACACATATGGGGTGTGGCGGGGTGTTCATGGAAAACAGGTATATATCCAAGTAAATATGCCACAAGTTCAGTAGTGATATGTGCTGAAAAGATAGTCATGGGAATATTCGGAGAAGGGGAATTTTAGCCAGGGGTGTCCAAGAAGACGTCTTAAAGGAAGGGCATGAAGAAAGTGAGGGCGTGAGTCAGGACTCTGCATGCTAGTAAGGAAAAGCAAGTGGCTGGAGAAACAGAGGCAATCGGGGTGTGGCCTCACTGACCCGCAGGCATGTTGGGGTGCCCAGGTCACGCACACTCCGGGCCCTCCACTGCAGGCAGCCCCAAATTCTGGGGCTCAAATGATGGTCTCTGTGACAAGGGGCCCCCACAGCCAGTTCTGTGCCCCCCCTCCAAGGGTTTCGGCAGCTGGAGATGCAGGAGGTGGCCACGGGGAGGAATAGCATGAGGGCAGGGACTCAGCGAGGGCCAGGAGCCCCTGGGTCTGGACCCCAGGCCCGGGGCAAGGTCAGTGAGCGAGCCAGGCAGGTCCTCCAAGCCCACCTGGAGGCCATGCCCGTGCACAGCTGGTGAATGGGTGCTGGGGACATGTCTGGGTTTTGCTCAGGGACCAAGTGGAGGCCAGGCAGGTGACAGGTACAGGGAAGGCAGAGTCCAAGACAAGCCAAGAGGCAGGTGCGACCTGTGTTGGAGGAGAGGTGAGGGGACAGCGCAGGCTGTCTCCCCGACCCGAGCCCCAGGCAGCTTACGAATCTAGAGCGGCCTGAATCCCACACCCACCTCCGCCTGCTGGCACAGCCCTCTGGCCAGCGAGCACGCCCACTGGCTGCGGATGGCCGCTGTCAAGAATACTCACCGCTTGCCCCGGAGCTTGAGAGAGAAGTGGAGGGAGCCCTAAGCCGGGGCCGCACCAGAACGCACAGCCGCGACCATGACCTCCAGGCCGGCCCGGCCGTGAGAACTGAGCGGGGCATGGCCAGCAGCCTGTGGGTGGGCAGGGGGTGGGGAGGGGTGCTTCAGGGGCAGGAAGCAGGGCTCCCAGGGAGCTCCCGGCCACACAGGGAAGCACATGTGACACCACCCGTCCTGCTTAGGTGGTGAAGCACCTTTCCTAATTTTCCTGCACCCAAGACACCACATGCCCCTTGTGAAAAGCTGCCAGGGGGCCCCGGAAGGCCGCCCTGTGGCCCAGGCTCCCCCACACCTCGCACACCCAGAAGGCCTGAGTCACAAGCAGGGACAGGGCACCGGCTCTGTCCCTGGGCACCTCTGCCTTAGGTCTTCGAGGCCAGGGAACAGGAAGGGAACGACAGGACACAGCAGCTGTGCGCTCATCGGAAACCAGCTCCCCTGGATCAAATTTCGCAACACGGGCCATGGCGGGGTATGGGCCAGGGCTGGCGGCTGGCCGTGGACGAGGACCCCTGGCTGCCGCGCTCAGGCAGTGGCCTCGGCTTTCTGCGTTCCCCAAGGATGGGGCCTGGCTTCACAGCCAGTCAGGACGGCACAGGGAGGGGGAGGATTTTTCCAGGCAAGAGGTTGGCAGGAAACTGCCCCCTCTCAGTGACTGACCCCCGCCTGGGGCCTGACACGCCTGGGGCCTGACACGGTCTGATGGAGCCCCCAGCATCTGGCTGCACTCACTCTGGCAGCTCAACCATTTCCCAGTGACCCAACAGGTCACAATCCAGAACATTCCAGCACAGAGAACATCATTCACCTGCTAGGTGTCCCCACACCTGAGGACTGATGGCAATCGGGTAAGTGAAGGGTCAAAGGAAACAGCAGGGCTCATTCCGAGCATGACAACCAAAGTTCAACTAATCTGTGCAGAAATCAGGGAGTCAGGCCAGCGGTCTGTCTTTTTTGATTTTTAATGGCTGCAATTCAAAGAACTGTCTCTTAACTAGGCAAACTTCCCAGGAAGGGCTGTGTTAGTGCAACAAAGACGAGGTCCTGAAGGGAAAGAACCTCCAGACACCTCAAGTTAAGACCATTTCCACCCAGGCTGGCCACCAAGTGGGGGAGTTCGGAGACTGGATGAGAGATGAAAAGGGAGAACAAACAGCTCCCCCTTCCCTCCCCATCCAGCTCCTCACTGCCGGAGCCCGCCCAGCCTGGCGGCGGGGGTGGGGGTGGGGGTGGGGTGGGGGGGTGGTAAGGCACCAGGGAGGCGGGGCTGAGCCTGTTCCAACAAGGACGGCTGGCCAGGCGCGCTCAACAGGACTGGGGCTCGCTGCCCTCCACCTGCAGCCCTTTGCTGAGGAGAAAGGCGTCCTGCTTGGGGTCTCGGCCCAGGAACAGCTTCAACATGACGATGGCATCCTCGGAACCACCAGGTCTCAGGATGCAGCTTCTGTAATCCATGCCGACCTGCCGGGGAAAGGAACGGGGCTGGCGAGGCATCTGGGCCTCCCCGATGGGCACCGCCCACTGGCCGCCTGTCAGCATCACGAAGGCGCACGCATGAGCAGGGGGTCTGTGCACAGGCCCTGCCTCCTTCAGAAACTCCCGGGGGGCCTGCGCATGCACATGGGGTGGAAGCCCCAGCCGAGCCCTGAAACGGGAGGTTGAGCCCCTGCTGTGACTGAACGAAGCGCTAGGAAGCCAGCCACGAGGCAGCGCATGAGGGTTTAGGGTGCAGTCCCCTCAGGGCTCCAGCACCCACAAACGCTGCAAGGGCTTTGGCTCCCTCCACCACCTGGGCAAGCTGTAGGGCACTCAGGCCCACGGCACCCAGCCATCCCTGGCCCTGAGCATCCGTCCAGTCGCATACCCACTCCCAGGCGGGCAGCCCCTTGCCCTCACCTTGCCATTCAGGACACCCTCCTGCTTGAAGCGCGTATGGAACATGTCCATGGAGTACACCTCGCTCCACAGGTAGCCGTAGTACTGGGCATCATAGCCACCCGCCAGGTGGCCAAAGGTCGCAGGCATGTTGGTCCCTGTGACAGACGTGGTCAGGCTCTCGCTGCAGCCTGTCTGGCCGCTGCCCCCCTCAGGGCTCCTCTCCAGAAGTGGGGGTCTCAGAGCAGCACCATCAGACACATCCCCACCGGGAAGGGGGCAGCGGGCCCAAAACCTCTAGAAGGTAGGGACTGGGCAACTCCGCCAGAGGGAACGCCAAGGGCAGGAGTAGCACACTGGGATGGTAGCCACTTGCACAGAAGCGAGGGTTTGAGGTTTGACACAGGCAAGGAAGCATGGAACCAGCCTCACCCACGGACAAACTGTCTACCACACACCACCGCGGCGTGAGCAGGCCCAGGAGGGCAGAGCAGAAGAAAGCCAGAGGCTGCCTGTTTCTCTGGGGTCTGAGCAGAGGCCTGTACCTGGTCTGACTCCCTCAAGCCTCGTTTGGTCTTTTTTGACCCTGCAATGGCTGAGACCCTGACCTCAAAGATGGGCCCAGCAAAAAGCAGGTACCTGGTGTGGCTGGGACCCCGAGGATCTCCTGGCAGAGGCTGGCATACTCCTCGGCTGGGTCTGCAGCTGTTCGCGTGTGCAGGGCCTGGTCCACCTTGGCCAGGACAATCTGGCGCAGGTTAAAGAGACCTGGAGGGGGGAGGGAAGCCGGAGATGGGCTCTGACCCAGCCAGCCCTCTCCAGCCCATGGCGCAGGCACCCCAAGGGTGCACAGAAGCCCCTGGCTGGTGTGGCATGGGCACCAGGGGGCTGGGAGCAGCAGGGACTCCCCTCCCCCTGGGTCTGAAGACCGGACGTGGGACAGGAGTCGCCTGGCTGGCACCTGTGTTGGCCTGCCGGGACTTGATGAGCTTGTCCAGCAGCTCCTGGGGGATGGCACTGCCCGTCCTGTAGTGCTGGGACATGCGCAGCAGCGGCTCCTTCTCCCACACCCAGTTCTCCAGCATCTGCGATGGGGCCTCCACGAAGTCCCGCTCCACATGCGTCCCACTGAACATGGCGAACTCTGCCTGCAGGGTGGGGGCAGAGAGCCGCAGGGATGTGGCCTTACCTGGGCACGCAGGCACAAGGCGCCCACCTCTGGGCGGGCAGGCCACAATGCTGGTGTGGGCCCCTGACCCCCCAGACAATGAAGGGCACCCACAGTGTATATTAAAGGAGGGGTGAGAGAGCTGGAGGGCTGCTGGCAGAAAATGTTCCGGAGATGAGAAATGAGCCAAGTGGCCTGTGCAGAGGCGGTAAGTGGCGAGAAGCGATATGCCAGGACACACCAAGTGGCTGAGGCAGTGAGGGCCTGTGGGCCCAGGCCTGGTTAGACACTGGTGTGGCCTGAGGAGTGACTGCGGGTGGGTGGCAATCCTTACTCTCACCACAGACAACACTTAACTCATGCTGGAGAACAGACAAAAGGATAAAATCTCAAGGGAAAAAATAAGAGAAAATCTTAGTGTCTTGAGCTGGCGAACTATTTCCTGGACAGGACACTGAAAGCGCAAACCCCAAGGGGAAGAAGCTAAGAAACCAAACAGGTCATCAGATTGTACTAAGTGCCCACATGGCAGCCAGGGAAAGGGGGGGAGCCCTGACCCTCACTGCCATGGGAGGGGCCTGAACACACGCCGCTCAGGGAGAGAAGCAGACGCACAAGGCCACATAGAGTGTGAGTCCACTGACGAGAAACGTCCAGTGACAGGAAGTGGGTTTATGGTGCTTGGTGCTGAGGGTTGAGGGATATGGGGTGGAGAGGAGAGACTGCTAATGGGAATAAAGGAACTTTCTGGGTTGATGGAAGATTCTGGAACTGGAGTGATGGCTGCATACTTAGTGAACCGACTAAAACCACCAAGCATCAGCCCCCATGTTCCTGTTCAGCCTCTGAGAACATTCTTGCTCTCAGGACGGCATGCCTGTGTGTGGGAGAGCCAGAGCACGCACACACCGGCCCCACGGGCTGCTGTGGGCTTGCTGATCAGGGCCTGGCTCTGGGTCCATCACTGGCTCTAACAGGTCACATGAGCGGAGTTACTGTTGGTTAGCAGCCTGTATGCACCGAGCTGTGCTGAGCGAGTTACACATATTATTTGCATTTAAGGCATTCAACAGCTGAGAGGTTATCATGGGTTGAATTGTATCCCCTCAAATTCCTGTCAAATTCCTAGCCCCCCAGAACTCAAGTGATTGTATTTGGAAAACAGGTTTTTAAAGAGCCAATAAAGTAAGACTGGGGTGGCCCTGGCCAGTCTAACCAGTGTCTCCATGAGACAGAGATGAGGACACGGGGAGAGTCGGCAACTCCGAGCCGAGGAGAAAGGCCTCAGGAGGCCACACACGAGCAAAGACCTGGATGGGGACTCCTGGTCCCCGGACAGAAGATTCTGTAGCTCAAACTCCCGTCGCTGGGACTGTGTGATGGGAATGAACAGAGGGCGCCACCGTGCTGGTGCTAAGTTCTGATGAACAACTCACCAGGGAGGAGCGTCCTCCCGACCACCAACCACAAGGCGGGGTGCCCCGGTCCTCCCCTGCCCTGCCCTGCCCCACCTCCATGCCCACCTGAGAACAGAGCTGGTGCATCACATGCCCAAACTCGTGGAAATAGGTCTCCACCTCGTCGTGCTGCAGCAGGGAGGGGGCGTCCGGGGTGGGCTTCGTGAAGTTGGCCACCATGGCGGCGATGGCGATCTGGCGGCTCCCGTCCTGCCGCAGGCAGCCGGGCTGCAGGCCAAAGCAGGCAGCATGCCCGTACTTCCCCTCCCTGAGGGGGCAGACAGGGTCAGCCAGGCTGGCCAGGGCGCTGGTCTGGTCTGCTCTGCCCACTGACTGGCCTGGAGGTCTGAGGAGCCGAGGACTGCCCCCGATTCTGCCACCCCAACTCTCTTTCATTCAGTCCCCCACGAGGTGGCTCCATGCACTCAAGAGGTACAACTTCCTTTCCCGGAGGGGAGCAGACTTGAGGCGGGGCCTGGCTGGGCCCCACCCCCTCGAGGCGGAGGCTCCGGGGCACCCCTCCCAGGCACCGGGCCCACTCGGGCGGGTCCCGCGCCCCGCTGCACAGAGAGCAGCGGTCTGCACGCACCTTGGGTAGAGGTCCAGGTAGAACTTCCCAATGACCTTCCCCGAGGCTGCATCTCGCACCGAGTACAGCTGCACATCTTCATGCCACACGGTGGCATCCTGCTCCAGGTCAAAGGTCAGCCCCAGCAGCTCCTGGTAGATGCCAAGCAGCCCCCGGGTGACCACCTCCATGGGGAAGTACTCCTTGAGCAGGTTCTGGTCCACATTGTAGCGCGTCTCCTCCACTTGGTTCATGTAATAGCGCATGTCCCAGGCCTTGATCTGCCCATCGAACGCCAGGCCCCGCCGCTCGCACTCGGCTTTCTTCAGCTCCAGGATCGCTGCCCGCTCTTGCTCTCCCAGGGGCTTCAGCTTCTTGGCCAGCTCGTCTGGGGAGGGGCGGGGACAGGCAAGGCTACCTCCCCGCAGCGGCCTCCCTGGGCCCCCACACTCACCCCCACCCTGGCTCAGCACCAACGAGCCCTTGGTTTTCCTTGCCTGGTGCCCTGCTGGGGAGGAAGGGATAAGCTAACAGCACGGGCAGGGCCCCATGGCCTCGGGCAGCCCCAGGTGTCACTTCTCATGAGGAGCCCTCACAGTCACACACCAGGGATCAGGAGCCAGGCCTCCACCCAGAGCGAGTCATTAGATTAGGGCCCCTCAAGGCTGAATCCGGCAATGAGGAGGGAGCAACAGTGCACATTGGGGGGCCAGAGCAGGGCTCTCAGAGGCAATATCCTGCCAAGTCAAAAGGAGTCCCATGTCTGACACACCCCTGGGGCTGCCCCAAAAGTCACTCCTGGACCCCAGGGATGGGAGGCTGCCAGAGGCAAGGGGTTACCTAGGAAAGTGGCCACCACCTGGCTGGTCTTAGCCATGTTCATCTCCAAGACGTAGTCGGCGTGCGTGCGGAATCCCAGCAGGCCAGACTTCTGGGCCCGGAGGGCCACGAGCTCCCTGAGGATCGCGCAGTTCTCCTGGAAACACACCCCCCCGCAGTGAGGCGCTGCTCCTGCCCCGCCACTGCACTTGTGGAGGCTGCGGGGGCCTTCAGGTTGGCCAAGGTCTGACTTCTGGCTTTCTTCCCTCCTCCTGGCTCCGACTGCCACACATTTTATCCTGTCATGACAGGTGCATCTCTACAAACCTACGATTCTTTTGGCATGAGGCGCCTAAGGCCGCAAGTGGGGAGCAGTGCAGGCCTGGGCTCTCGGCAGGGCCTGGCCCAAGCTCCAGGGCTCTGCCACTTGGCACCTGTGAGGGATCACCCCAGCCACCCAAGCTCACTGAGGGACACAATGAGACCATCCAACTCGTCCACAAGGAGAAGCAGGAGCCCATTCAGAACACAGCACCCCGCATATTATCCAGCCAAACACACACAGGGCCGGCCAGTCCGGCCGGCGACCAGGACAAGACGGTTCCGGGGCCAGACCTCCAGTGCCCACCTCACCTCCTTGCACCGACAGTTGAAGGCTTCCTCCACCCTCCTTCTGGTCTCGGGCACATGGCATTTCTTCAGGAGGGGGAAGTAGTGAGGGTACTTGAGGGTGACCTTCAGCTTCTCATCCTCGGTCTTTTCTAGTGAGTTCAGGAAGTCCTCAGGGAGGCCCCCTGTGGGAGCAAAATCAGGCTTTCAAGGGGAGGGCAAGCCCCCAGGCCGGTGCACAACTGAGCTGGGTCAGGGAGCACCAGGCCTGCTCCACCTCGACGCAACCCCCCACCCCCGCTCACTTCCTGCCTCTGAACCCTGAGAAGAAAGGAGGCAGCAGGGACGGCCTCCTGGGCCCCCAGCCAACTCTGCATCTTGGAAATCTGCATCACTAGCATCAGGACACCCTCAGGAAAGAGAAGCTAAATTCAGCCTGGCCCTCTGCCTGCATGAGCTTCCAAGGAACTGCGGTCTCCTCCCATGCCCTGTGTCTCATTTCAGCCGATGGCATCAGCACTGGCCCCGACCTGCTCCCCTGCTGGGCAGTGTCCTGCCCTACCTGGCAGCCCAGCCCACTGGTTCCCTATTCCTGAGCTGTCCACCTAAAGCTTTGCCCTTGGACCGAAAATCTCCAGAGGCTTCTGCCTCACAGCTTGGACGAGGCGAGGGCCACGCTACCTGAGGTTCCCAGGTACACAGCTCCTGCAGAGGCCAGGTGGCCTGGACACTCACTGCTGCACGGAGGGAAGTGGGGGGCTGGAGGAGGGGGAGGAGGGCAGGTGGGGCACAATTGGGTCACAGCATTCGGGCTCAACTCTCAGATGTGAGAGAGGGAGGCGCGGAGGATTTCGATAAGGATTTCTACAGCTCAGGGTGGGCCACGCGAGGTGCCAATCTCTGTCCCCCGAGTCCGTGCACCGACGCTGACAAGCGTGTGCTCCGCGGTCCATCGAGTGGCGCGCAGTCCTGTATCCAGGCTCATGCCTGCGGGCCCAGGCAGCATCCAACAGCCCAAAGAGAGACCCCCTTGCCCTTGGTACACAGCGCACCCTTTCCTCGGAGAGGGCAAGGCCCCGAAACCAGCCCAAACATGTCACCAGGCAGCACAAGGCGGAAAGTCGGGAGAGGCCGACCCGCTGAGTGAGCGGGAGCACACTCATGGATGTGAGCACCTTCAACTCGCTCCTGCTTCTGTCTGCTCAAAGGGCCTAGAAGCAACAGTGCCTGACGCAATCAGCACGGCCGGTGCCCAGATCTTGTTTCTAAATTTCACGCCAGAGCCGGGCGGGGCAACACCAGGACGAACCCAGCGCCGTCCCGGCGGGACAGGGTGGGCAGAGGGGCTCCTCGCGGTCCGACGGGGCCAACCTGAACTTCAAAGCAAACGACGACAGCAACGGACCAAAAGCACTGAATGAAAATGTTTTTTTCTTAAATAAATCAAGAAAAAAAATATGGGGAAAAGAGAAAATCCTGAGCCACAAGAGAAAAGCAACTAAGAAGCCGAGCACGTGTGACAGCACTGCGGAGCCGTCCTTGGAGGCGCCGAGTGAGATGTGACGCCTGTCTCGGGACGCCTCTCAGAAATCTCATTCACAAGTGGGATGGCCAGGCCACGGGAACAGCACCTGACAAGGCGCCCCCTTAACCAAGTCTTGAGATTCAGGTAAATAAGGAGATACTGGGGTTTCCCTGGTGGTCGAGGGGTTAAGTCTCAGCGCTATCACCACTGTGGCCTGAGTTCGATCCCGGCCAGGGAGCTTCCCCCAGGGCGCAGCAGACTTCTCCTGTCTCCCTGCTGCTCCCCTCAGCAGTGTACTTCAGCAGATCCACCTGTTCTGCTCCCCACTCTGTCTCTGGTGAGTCCTCTCACCGCCTGCACCTCTGGCCCATACCCAGTTTTACACAAAGATAAAAAATAAAAAAAAAACAATGGACACACGCGCGCGTGCGCACACACAGAAAACAAGACAGAGACTACGCGTGTGCACAAGCACATGAAGGCACAAGACAGAAATAAAATAGGGCAAAACGCAAACAAGCTGGTAAAAGGTTAAAGGTATGTTAGTTTCCTGTGCTACTCTTGCCACCTTTCCTTAAGTTTACATTAAAATAAAAAACTTACAAACACCCTCTGTCTTGGTGGCTGGAAGCCCATCTCCATTACGCTAAAGGTAATCCTGAAACAACATAAAACTTTCTAAAATGAAGTTGGAGAAAAGGAAACAGTAGAAAAATTGGGACAATTTAGCCTTTAATTAAGATGTGTTCACTGAAGTTACTTTTGAAAGCTCGAACCTCGGAATCCACCAAAACAGCCGACAACAGGAGCGAGGCAAAGCCCCGGGCGGCGTCGCAGCCGCCAGAGGCCCCCACGTGACGCTGAGGAAGCGCCTTTACTAAGAGTCTGCCCCACTGTGCCAAAGGAGGAACGGCCCCACTGTTGCAGGTGTGGATGCCCCAAACACGGAAAACACCATCAGAAATCTGCCCGAACTTTCACAGAAGCGGCCTCAGAGACGGAGGCGCGGACGGGACCGACGGGGCCCTGCTTACCCGCTTCGACGCGCTCCGAGCTGCTGCGGGACACCAAGGCCCCTCACAACCAGGAGGAAGGAAGCAAGCGCCACACTCAAGCAAGGCGCACCTGGCGCCACGTGACCTGCCACTGCCCCCGTGCCCGCCGCAGACTCAGGCCCTATGGGCCTGTACCCACCTGCTCCGGGCCGACGCCCCAAGCTGCCCACCTGGGGGCTGAGCAATGAGGCCCCTCGGCTGGGCAACCAGGCAGGGAAACAGCATCTGCCTTCACTATCAAGGCCCACATAAGGGGACTTGACGCCCACCCCGGGAAGGAACTGACCAGAAGTCAGGAAAGGGGGATCAATTAGAAAAGACGCCTCGGCCCCAGGCCCTCGAAATCCCCCGGCAGCCAAGTCTGAATCAGCAAGGCTGATTCAGTCTATCTCCTTCACTTTTAGGATCATGTTAATAAACACAACGAAGAGCCCTCAGAGGAAAATCTGGGTCGAGACCGGTTCCCACGATCCCCACATCGAAGCCGAGCCCGCACTTCCCGTCGGGCCGGATCCTGGCAAGAGGTTCACGCCCTTCCCAGGAAGGATGCAGGGCCTCAGGCTGGAGGAGGCCGCTCGCTCCCAGGGAAGATGCTCCCTTGCCCTGGCTGGTGGCATAAAAGTGCTCCTGCCCACGCCGCGGGATAAGGAAGTGGCCCCCGCTGCCCGTACCCAGCTCCTCCCGAGTGAAGGGCAGGAAGGTGGTGTCCTCGTTCAGGTTCTTGTTGAAGTCGATGCACAGGAGACTCAGCTTCTTCTTGATGCTCTTGATTTTCTATGGGGAAAAAGACAGAGCGGGGGGAGGGAAAGGAGGGTCATGGAAGGGGGAGCACCATGAAGAAAGGGGCTCCTCCCCAGCAGCAGGCGAGGCAGATGTGGTTGAAAAACAGGCGTCGGAGAGTCAAGGACGTGGACGTGAGACTCGACAGGAGCCCCAGTCAGGTCGGCCCAGTGCAAACGGAACGCCAGCACTCGCCTCCCGGGCAGCCTCGGAGATGCTGGGGCTCTGGCTAGGGGTCCCCAGCAAGAAGCTCCCTGTCCCCTCTTCAGAAATCACCTTCAGGCTCAGCTTTTAGACATGGTAACAGAGCTAAATTTTCATCCTTTCAGCGTGAATATGGTTTTCAGAAACAGCTAAAAATGCACCCACGTCAGGGTGGGGGTGACGCGGGGCTGCAGCAGAAGGAACAGATTTCGGCCCCGCCTCAGCCTGAGAGCCGCCCGCCCTGTGGGGCACAGCTGGTGTGGCAGGGTTGGTGGAAACCCACGCCTGGTGTCAGAAGCAAAGCTGAGTGTGCGGGCCACGGCTCAGAGACCGGATGGGCGGGACGTGGAGGCACCGATACCCCTATGCTTGCAGGAGCCCCCGAGCGTCATGTCCATGATGCTGGAGAATCAAGGACAGGACAGATGCGGAGAGTGCTGCTTGGAGAGGAGAAATCTCACTTCTGGAGTCCAGATGTCAGAGACGGCATCAGGCTGAGGTGGGGCCTCAGACAGGGCACAAAAAGTTGAGGGGGGACCTCCCTGGAGGTGCAGTGGTTAAAGTCGCAGTGTAATCAAGCTATCACCAGCCACCATGGCATAAGTTTGATCCCTGGCCAGGTAGCTGACCCACGTCTCCCCGCTGCTCCCCTCAGCAGAGTCTTTCAGTAGATCTGCCTGTTCTGCTTCCCACTCTGTTGCTGGTGAACCCTCTCAACCCTGACACCTCTGGCCTGCACCCCAGTTCTTGTATGTATAAATAAAATAAATCTTTAAAAAAAAAGTTGAGGGGCTCTCCTACTCCCACCCCCAAAAGCTGGGCACTCACCTCTTGGGTTTCTTCGGGCAGGTGGAGCCCATTCCGTCGGCCAAGCTTGATCAGTCGCTCCAAGTACCGCATTGCCTCTGGCCTCAGGGAATCCTTCGAAACTTTTTCCTAGAATGAGAAAAACCCAAGTTCTGTTTACATGAAAAGCCACGACTATAACAGATGCTGAAAGCTATAAGAACTAGGCCACTCAGTCGTCGCTTTTGGGAGCAAGAAAAGATACAGAACTCCCAGAAGCAGTTTGGCAGTTTCTTAAAAGGCAAAACCTACAACTACCATGAGTCAGCAGTGACCCTGGTGGGCCTTATCCCAGAGAAATGAAGAAGTGTCCACCCCAAACCTGTACACAGATGCCCACTTCACAGGGAAGAGCTGCAAACCAAAACCAGCCTACAGGCCCTTCAACAGGTAAGAGCCGGGCTGGATCCTCCTGGCACTGGAGACGTGGCTTAGGTTCTGGGGCCCCAGCTAAGAGGGCGAAGTAACAGCATGAGAAGCGTCTGCATCCTGGACAGACAGGACGCAGCTGTGGTGGTCTCGTGTGACCCTCAGCCTCTCCCACGAGGACAGAGCTCATCAATAAGGCGAGGAGGAGGAGGTGAGGTCGGAAGTGAGGCCGCACGGTGCACACGCGCAGCTTAACAAGTCCTGGGCACTGTCTACTTTTGTTGATGTTCCTCTCCTTGTCATTTCAAATTGTGATGAAACAGACACAACATAAACGCAACCACTTTAATCCTTTTTAACCACAAGGCCCAGCGGCTTCATGTCCATTCCTACTGAGGGGCGGTGCTCCCATCGTCTACCACGGAACTCTGAACTTTCTTACTTTCAAGACTAGGAGCAGTCTGATGGCTCGGGGGCCTCCCCGGTGGCGCAGCGGTTGGGTGCTGCGCTGTGGAGCTGTTGGCAGCGGCGATGCGAGTTCGACACCCGGCCGGGGAGAATCCCACATGGTGCGGCAGACCTCTCCTGCCTCGCCCGCTGCTCCCCTCAGCAGTGTATTTCTGATCTGCCTGTTCTGCTCCCCACTCTGTCTCTGGTGAACCCTCTCGCTGCCCCGCGCCTCTGGCCTGTACCCCAGCTTGTATGTATAAATAAAAATGAATCTTTAAAAAAAAAAAGTTATACTCTTAAGACTTTAAAAAAAAAAAAAAAGAATGATGGCTCGGGCAGGTGCCACCCACTGGTGCCCACACAGGCTGTCATGCCCCCAGGTCTCCTACTTCCAGGGTGCCCAAGACCATGCCCCAGAAGCCCCCAGACCCGGCTCTCCCACCGCTTCTCGCCTGCAGCCAGACGACTCTCCGGTACACGTCCTGGCGCATGCTCATCTCCACGTCAAACTCAGACAGCTTCTTGTCTGCCTCCGTGCTGGCCGTCCGGATGTCCTTGGATGGAGAAACGTGCTGGGGGAAGTCAAGGATGTTCCTCTGGACTGAAACGGGAGACAGGGGGTCAGGTGCGAAAACGGGGCACAGGTGGACAATGGCCACACCGCAGGCAGTGACTCATCTAGTGGACACTGTCCATGCCAGGCCCTGCACTGGGCACAGCGGTGAAGAAATGGGGCCAGCAGGTCCTTGGGGATCTCGCAGCCTAAAAGGGAACAACTCTAACTCACAATACGCCAAGTCAAGAAGGACAGAGAAGCATGATAAAACCGAGTGGTAAAAGGGACTCAAGCCTAGATTCTAGAAAGATCACTGCTGCTGTACTTTGAATTCCCAAATGACCTCATACTTTACGGAGCATATTCACTTTGCCAAATAGAGAATGTGTGAGAGACCGTAAGAGCATAAGTTTAACTGTCACCACGTGACCTGGCAATTCCCGGGCACGCACCCAGGACATGAAAACACAGCCACACAGAATCCTGTACACACACGCACACAAACTGTAACAACCAAATTGTGGGAGCCCGGCATATCCAGACAGATAAACAGACACACGTGGTCTCCATAGATAGGAACGTCACTCGGCCACGAAAAGGGGGGCAGCTCTGACACTCACACCCACAGGGAGGAACCCTGACACACGACGCCCAGGGAGAGCAGCCAGACACACGAGGCCACACGGTGTGTGAGTCCACCGACGAGAAACGTCCAGGACAGGCACAGCCACAGAGAGTGGGGTTGTGGTGCCAGGGGGTGGGGAGGGACTGGGGGTTACTGCTAATGAGCATAGGGTTTCTTTTTGAGGTGATAGAAATGTTCTCAAATTAGATTGTGATGATGGTGGGGACAATACTGTGACTATATAAAAAAAAATCACTGAAATATTATATCCTTTGAATGGGTGAAATGACACGGTACGCAGCTTTTAAAAAACAAACACACATGGGCCTCCCTGGTGGCACAGCGGTTAGGCGCTGCGCTGTGGAACTGTCAGCAGCGGCGATGCGAGTTCGACACCTGGCCGGGGAGAATCCCACATGGTGCAGCAGACCTCTCCTGCCTCACCCGCTGCTCCCCTCAGCAGTGTGTTTCGGTCCATCTGCCTGTTCTGCTCCCCGCTCTGTCTCTGGTGAACCCTCTTGCCGCCCCCACGCCTCTGGCCTGTACCCCAGCTTGTACGCATAAATAAATAAATCTTAAAAAAAAACAAAAAACAAGCACACACTTTGCATCAGGGAGACCTGAACTCAAATTGCAGTTTGGTCCCCAGGCCGGGTCCCCCAGCTGCACGACAGACCTCTCTAAGGAGGGTGACAGGGAGTGGCCTGCTCAGCTGCTGTGTATCAGACACAACAGGGGTCTGGGCCAGGGTGGTTGGCTGAACGCAGAACAGCGAAAGGACAGAAGTGGCTTCTGTCCACTGGGACTGACAGGTTCCCAAGGCACTGACGGCACTGAGGGTGCTGACCAAACAGTGCTGAGCGGGACGACCCAGGCGGCAGCGTGGAGAGAAGGCGAGGGAAGGGGCTCCTGGGCCAAGGGAGTTTAATGAGTGGTCAGAGGGAGCCTGCCCTCCAGCACAGAGGAGGGGAGACTTCCGGCTGCAGCCCCGAGAAGGGGGAGCGCAAGGAAGCAAAAAGAGGCACGTGGCTGGGAAGACAAGCCAGGGAGGGGGCAGGAGGGGGCCCAAAATCATAAGACATCAGCTCAGTGAGGACCCTGGCCTTCTGCCTGAAGGCAGCAGGGAGGCACCAAGGGGCTGGACAGGGAGGGCCATGAGTCAATCTTCGTTTCCTTTGAAATGACTCAGGAGGCTGAATGGAGAAGGAACTCTGAAGTCACGGGGATGGAGGTGAGAGTGGGGACCAAGTGACATCACGCTGCTTGTGCCCAGTGAGCAGGAAGGACAATTATTCCATCCTTGAGCCTCTGGAGACAAGAGACTGGGAACTGGGCCCACGCTCTGAGGCAGGTGGGTGGGACGCAGAGCCGGGATGCAAAGTCCTCACCGCGCAGCCGCCCCCAACGACAGCAGAGCCATTTGAGGATTCTCCATGACTCCCAGAAAAATGACTTTTCTAGAGATTAGGAACAGAGGCATCCTCACTTAAGTGTCCTAGGCTCAGAGCTGTCAGTTGCCAGACCTCTCAGTCTCTCGTCCCCGCTGTCTATAAAAGGGGCTCCGGGAGGCCTATTAGCTACTTCACCAGCATCTCTCTCCTCTCAAGGGAGCAGTCGAACCCCAAGGAGGACCCAGCTTGGGGATGAGGACCTGAGGGTATGAGGTTAGCAAGCGCAGGGGGAGAGAGCCGAGAAGGGCTGTGGTTTCTAGGCCAGCACCTAAGCTGGTTCTCACAGGTGTGCTACTGACACACTGGCTCACCTGGGCCCTCGGGTGACGCAGCCTGCAGGTAAGATGCGGAGCAGAGCACACAGGCAATCTGGGGGCCCTGGCTGCCTCCTGCTGACCGCTGCCTGCCAGGTGCCTCTGCCTCCATCAGAGCCATGTGGAGAGCAGGAGGCGTCACCTGCCCATGGTCAGGGTCCAGGACCAGGGCTGAGCCGCGCTGCCTCTCTGCCAGGGGCCTGACTTGGGTTTACCTGTGTATGACACCTCCACGTCGGCCAGCGCCTTCAGGGTACTCTCATAGGACACGTCCTCGAACTTCTGGGCGCCCACCTGGTCGTACACACGCTTGGTCTGCTCGATGAGCTGCGCGGTGAGCTCCTCTATCTGCTGAGCGCTCAGGTCCCATCTCAGGTAGTTCACCACGGAGCACGGGGGTGCCACATCAGGGCTGTCTCCTGCACACACTGGACAAAGACAAAGCCCATGGGGTCTACCTCAAGTCCGGGCATGGGGAGGGAAGAAGAGAACCGTTCCCCACACAGATAAGCGAGGCCAGGGCTCCGTGAGGACACACTGATTAGCCCTCCCAAGCAGAAGGTAATCTGCCCCAACTTCAGACCTTGGGGACACTAGATAATGTGTGATGACATCAATGATTATCAGGAGGAGAGGTGGTTCGGGCCTTGAGTGGGAGGGAGCCAGGGTAACCGGCACCCCCACAGTGCGCAGGACAGCCCCCCATAGAAAATGTTGGTAATACTAGAAAAACAGACCAAAAAAACCCCACCTACAGAGGAACGGACACTTCCTGAAAGGAAAAACACAGATGGCCAAAAGGCACTTGAAAAAATGCTTATCACTAATCAGGGAAATGCAAATGAAAAGCACTAATATGGGCCCCCCTGGTGGCACAGCGGTTAAGGGCTGCGCTGCGGAGCTGTCGGCAGCGGCAACGCGAGTTCGATGTCCGGCCAGGGAGATTCCCACATGGCGTCGCAGACCTCTCCTGCCTCGTCCGCTGATCCCCTCAGCAGTGTATTTCTGTCATCTGCCTGTTCTGCTCCCCTCTCTGTCTCTGGTGAACCCTCTCGCTGCCCCCACCTCTGGCCTGTGCCCCAGCTTGTATGTATAAATAAATAAATCTTAAAAAAAAAAAAAAGAAAAGCACTAATATACCTGACCTTACCCCTGGAAGAATGGCCCAAATCAAAAAGACCAGAAGCAACAAATGTTGGCAAGGTGCAGAGTAAAGGAATTCTCACACCCTATGGGTGGGACAGAAACTAGCCCAGCCTCTATGGAAAATGTTCAGAATAGATCTACCATATGAACCAGGAATCCCTCTCCTAGGTCATCAATCAGAAGACAAAAACACTAATTCAAAGGGATAGATGCACGCCTATGTTCATGATTTACAATAGCCAGTTATGGAAACAACCTCAGTGCCCAACAAGAGGTTCGTGGATGAAGAAGATGTAGCGTATATACTATTTAGCTACAAAAAAACGATGACTCTTACTGTTTGCCACAACAAGGACAAACCTGGAGGGGGCTGTGCTAAGTAAGCCAAATAAAGCAGACAGGAGGAGAAAGGCAAATAGTGGATGATGTAACATCACCTCAATAAACAATTAAAAAAAAAAAGAAACCTTCCCTAACACAGACCTCAAACACAGGTCTGAGCCAGCAGCACCCTCAAAACCCCCAGGTGTCCACAAAGAGGGGCGTCCAGGCCAACTGTGACTATCAATGCCAGCCATGTCAGAGGGTGAAAATGAGGCACAGGTGACTCTGGAGCACTCTTCTACTTGCTTTTTTCTCACTCCACCCCCTGCGGGGGTACAGAGCCTCTGCTCCTGACCTCAGATAATCCCTGACAGGTGTCCTGCTCAAGCACCCTGGGAAGGCCACTGGAAGCCCAGCCCCCACCTCTACCCCAAGGAGCTCTCTGAGAAAGGGATGTATCAGAAACAGGATGTGTGGCGGGGGGAGCCCAGCAGGGAGACTTCTTGAAAAAAAGCCGGTGTGTCTGGACAGAGAAGTCCGCAAAACCAAGCTGGACAACCCCAGATGAGGCCAGAAGTCTGAACACAGAACAAGGGTCAGCAAACTCATCTGTAAAGACCACATTTTTCAGCTTGGCAGGCCACACACTGTCCAGCCCCACGAAACAACTTGTAGTTTGTTTGTAATGTAAAGAAGGTCAAGTTTTGCAATCTCTGATGTACACACTGATGGATTCTGAGGAAAGGATGGAGCCCTGCAGAAGGGACAGGCAGGTCTGACAACTAGATGTGCACTGTTACAAAGGTTGTGGTGAGAACAAATCCCAGCTCAGGGCATAGGTGCTGAAGTCAGATTTCCCAACATTTGAAGCCCATCTCTGGCTGGCTGTGGGATCACCAGCAAGGGCTTTAAGGTGCCAAGTCTCAGGATTCTCATGTGTAAAATGAGGACTACAGAACGTAGAGGACACACTGGCAGAGAACTCAATGAGGGAATGAGAGCTAAACGCTGGGCACCGTGAACACCACAGAAAAGTTTTCAAGTGACAACTGTTTTTTGTACTCCACACACAACCTCTTACCCAAAAACTCTTCAGGCCATAGATGTTTCAACCATCATAAGTTTCATAACCCCCCCCAATTTTATGAAGACAATGGGTAGCACCCTATAATCAAACAAGGAAGGAAGCCCATGGGTAGCACCCTATAATCAAACAAGGAAGGAAGCCCATGGGTAGCACTCTATAATCAAACAAATTACCCTTAGTGAAATACAGATATACCCCAAATGTCACTGGACATTAGGGTGAGATCTGTGGGGAATCAAGCTAGTCACTGAAGCGTGTTGAGCAGCATTCCTGAACCCCCACCCACCTGATGCCAAGGAGTATTTCCAGTCTCGACAACCACAAATGTCCCTTTCCCCACATCACCCACAGTCCCTTGGGAGTATGATCACCCCCGCTCTCCCGGCCAGCGGAGGACCACCGACATAAACAAAATGATGAAAAGAAAGGCTCTCAAGTCAGTAGAGATCAGATTTTCTAGCCAAAAGACTTTCACTAAGGGAAAATCTATTTGCAGGGAATTTTGGTTTTCAGATCTCTAGAAAAAGGGACTGTAGGTCTGATTTAAGCCTTGTGATAAAGCTTCAGAAGCTCAGGAAAGATAAATCAGTGTAAGCTGAAATTCCCACAAAAACCTCCTGCAGAGCTGGAATTCGGAAAAAAAGTCTGAGCAGACACATTCATTATGTAATTCTTTACTGATTTCACAGGAGAGTCCTGGAGCTAAGGATCCCACAGCAAACAAAGGAGACAACATTCCTTTCTACCTGGGGCCTAAATCACCCCAATTATGCCTACGATAATTAACACAATTATCATTATCATTACAGCAGTGAGCTGAAGAAAGAACTGGGGGAGGCTGGGAGAGCAAGAGAAAATTCCAGGCAGCACCCGTGACCCAATCACCTGGACTATGTTCTAAAACACAGTGAACAGGCAATAATGGCCCCCCTTAAAAATAAGCAAACAAACTAAAGAACGTCCAAGGGATTCCCAGTTGTGTTCTGGCCAAAAGGACGTGTTACTCTCCAAACCCATTCCAGAGCTCCTGCCTCCTGCCTTTCCCTCACTGTTTCTGCCGCCTGGGACGCTCCTTTACCAGGTTATGACAGGACAGTGACCGCTCTCCATCCTGGTGCAAACGCCATCTCCACAGAGGCCCTCCGTAGAGGCACCATCAGCCCGACACCGACCACTCTATGCTGAGACTCCGACTCTTGAAGTTCATCTAGACCTCACGGTGTCCCCCAAAGCCCACCCTAGGGTCCAACCCACCTTTAGCAGAAGCGACTGGGGACTTTGCTGAATGAGTGAAGCGCTGGGGAAGCTGGTTCATTCATTCGGCTACAGAAGGAGCGAGGTCCCGGGCTCGCCCGAGCAGCCCCGCCCCCAACCCGAGTCCCCGCGACTTGGGTGTCCGCTCTTAGGCCCAAGTGGCGACCCTCGGAGGCACGAGGGCGCAAAGGGTGCCCGGGTTCGCGAGTGGAACCGCAACAAGGGGCGGCCGGTACCTGCGGGGGGCTTCATGGCGAGCGAGGGTGCACTGGCGACCCCTCTCTCCACCTGGTCCTCTTCGCACTGCTTTTGCCTCCGCAGCCTGCAGCCTCGGTCCACCCACTGGCCTCCGCTCAGGCGACTGAGGTACCCGCCGCGCTAGCGCGCACGGAGCATGCTGGGACGGCGCATGTGCCGGAGAGCAGAACGCATGCGCGTCCGAGCTCCGCCCACACCCCCAAGCCACGCGCCAGTGAGCATACACACTCAGCGCACGCGCCGCAACCCTCCCTGCTTTTCATTGGCTTTCAGGGGTGAGAGGGCGGAGCCTTGGAGCTGTTTCCATGGAAACACACGCAAACACCCCCCCCCACACACACACACAGAGCTGGCGCCTGCGAACCTCCGTCTTCGTGACTCACCTCCAGGTTTCTCTGCTAGAGTTGGGGTGCCCGTATTAGTTACCTCTTTTCTACCTATTGTGTATTTGCCTAGTTTTGCAAGTGTTCTTCCTCACATAAAGGCTTCATGTTAGTGGCCGCTTACCATATCTCAGGCGCTTTTTGTTAATTATACCATTCCCAATATTCTGTCCCAACTTCTAGCGTCTAACGGTGCTCCACAGTGAGTTGAATCCTATTAGTCAATTAAATTAAAGACACCTTAAAAAAAGAATTTTTTTAGGGGGCCTCCCCTGTGGCGCAGCGGTTGAGCGCTGCGCTATGGAGCTGTCGGCAGCGGCGGCGCGAGGGCGGGGGAGATTCCCACATGGTGTGGCAGACCTCTCCTGCCTCGCCCGCTGCTCCTCTCAGCAGTGTATCTCTGATCTGCCTGTTCTGCTCACCACTCTGTCTCTGGTGAGCCCTCTCGCTGCCCCACGCCTCTGGCCTGTGCCCCAGCTTGTATGTATAAATAAAAAATAAATCTTTTTTTAAAAAAAGAATTTTTTTAAAGAGGGTTAACACTGCTTGCAAAGCTACTCTTTTATAATGTGATGAATGAAATGTTGAATACAACATTCTGAAGTGTTGTCATTTTAAAAAAGTAAGCAATTAAGTATAATACAGAAAGCTTCAGTAAATTATTCACAAAACTTCAAACCAATGTGTTTTTGGAACACTACCTGACCTATATCCACTGTTGTAGGTTAAAACAGTCAAACAAATCTCCAACTATCTAAGGCACCCAGAAAGAAAATTTTACTAGAATTGAACTGGCAAAAGACTTCACCTTTATTTCTGCAAAAGATTAAAATAATGCAGCGCGTTAAACGTACACACAGTTTAAATAAAAATTAACTGGGAGAACACAGGACAAATTTAACGTAAATGATGGCCAGTTCTGAGTCATTCTGGGAAATTTCTCATCACTCGCCCCTCTTTTAAACACACCAAACTTAAATGTTACGTTAGTCTTCGTTTTCACTGTTACCTGTTCCTGGAGCACTTTCTTCCCAATTTCCAAATTCATTTATAAAAGAGGGGCTTTCCCTATTTGGCCCAGCAATTTACTAACCCAATCATAACACACCATTTTTCTTCGTAGCACTTGCCACTAAGTGAAATTTGTTACACTTTGTACTAATTTACTAGTTTATAGTCCGTCTGATCTAACACAAGGTTATGAGAGCGAATAATTTGCTGGTCTTTATAGTTGGTTTGCAATAGTTATTTGTTACAAGAATATTAGATATCTGCTGCAAACAATTATCCCTATATTCCTTCACATCTTGTGGACTGAATGCATTAGAGGGTGAGTAAATGAATAAAAATGGAGAGTGGATAACAATCACTTCCATTCACAAGAGCGCCAGGGATGTTCTGAGAGCCAAACACCCAAATGCCACTTAACCACGTGGCCGGCTCCACCGATCAGCAGGAGTCCTCCACTGTCCCACTATGCACAGCTCCATTCCCGCTCTGAGGTCGAGTAAGTCCTGATTTCCGGCCCCTCTCCGGTCGCAGAGGTCAGTTGCCCTAACGACATAGTTCGTCCCGGCTTCTAAATTGCATCACTTCCCCCCACGCCCTCCTCGGTAATCGACGCGCCTGCGCAGAATGAAAATCAACGGGAACCGGCTCCCTCCGCGCAGGCGTCGAGGCCGGGAGGCGGGGCTGTGCGGCGCCGCTGTGCGCAGGCGCAGCCGTCGGTGGGTCGGGGTTCGGTCGCCTGAGAGGTGAGTGGTGGGCTTGTCGCTGAGTGGGGCGGGCAGGGCGTCCACGCGCAGAGCTCCCGGGGCTCCTGAGCCCGTAAGAGAAAATCGGTCTGGGCCGGGGTCACGGCGACCCGCAGACTCCGGTGAGTGGGCGGCGCGGAGGAGAAACTGAGGCAAGTGGCGTCGGACAGATCCTCCGGGGCCCGTTGCCCTCTCCCGGATCCCAAGCCCGGGAAAATGGTTATTCGCAGTCCCTTGGATGGAAACCGGGAGGTTGAAGAGACCGATGTGGAGTGAATGGTCGCTGGGTGACCGCCGATGCCCCGAAGCACTGTCTCTTTGACGGAGAACCCCGTTAGTGGGGCTTGGGTCCCCAGGGCTGCCGGTGCAGCACCGCCAGTGTCCACCTAGGTGACTTCGGTCGCCTTTGGCTTTACGCACCTTCAGTTTCCCCGTCTATAAAACTGGCAACGTTTTGTCCCTGTCTGGGTGCGGGTAGGGAGTGGTTCCTTCGATGGATTAAAGTCACAGACATCCACTCCCTAAAGTGAGAACTCACAGAGGTCAGCAGTTGCTATTCTTATTTCTCACTTGGGGTCTTCTGCGTATTGCGAGGGAAGTGGAGAAATTCGGGGTTGAAGACTAGTGGCACCACCTCTCCTGTGTGAGGTTGGGAAAGTGGCTTCCCCTCTCTGAGCATCCTTTTCTTTCGAAAATCAGAATGGTAGAAGTAAATGTCTGTTAGGTCATTGTGAAGCTAATATACATAGAACATTCTTTTTTTTTTTTTTTTTTTTTTTTTTTTAAAGATTTTATTTTTTATTTATACATACAAGCTGGGGTACAGGCCAGAGGCGTGGGGCGGCGAGAGGGTTCACCAGAGACAGAGCGGGGAGCAGAACAGGCAGATCAGAAATACACTGCTGAGGGGAGCAGCGGGCGAGGCAGGAGAGGTCTGCCGCACCATGTGGGATTCTCCCCGGCCGGGCGT
>PVIJ01016821.1:0-31444 GCA_004024925.1 Scalopus aquaticus | reverse complement strand
ACGCCCAGCCCGGGAGAATCCCACATGGTGCGGCAGACCACTCCTGCCTCGCCCACTGCTCCCCTCAGCAGTGTATTTCTGATCTGCCTGTTCTGCTCCCCACTCTCTCTCTGGTGAAGCCTCTCGCCACCCCACACCTCTGACCTGTACCCCAGCTTGTATGTATAAATAAATAAATCTTTAAAAAAAAAAAAAAAGAAAACCAGCCGCAGTGATTATTTCCTAAAGCTCCCATTCAGTGCCCTTTATCGGCTGGCTTCCCTTTCCCACTGCAGGAGAGCAGCGGCAGGGCACTGCCACAGACAGACACATGGGGCCAGCTCCTTCAGCCTGCAAACAAACCCCGGTCCTCCAGGAGGCGGCCCTCCCTTTGGCCTCCTTGCCGAGTTAGAGGCGGGCTCACAAAAACCTCGCTGAGTCACAGTGCTCAGCCTTCTTTAGTCTGGAACCAGAGCAAGAAGCAACAGTGACCCTCTTCTTCCAGGTCAGTCTGCTGCCCGACCCCCACAAGACTAGGCAGGTATGAAAGGGCGCCCCCACATGCGAGCAGGAAGGAGGCAGACAGTGCCGAGAGCCTCAAGCCCATTCCGACTCAGCGCATGGGGGAGACTAGCCAGGAGTTAGGGAATGAGGCAGAGGCGGAGATGGCGTGGCTTTCACAGCGGGTAGGGGGCGACGCTGTCAGCCAGTAGTCACGAGACCGTGTGCCAGGCTGCTGCCCTCTCCCGGAAACATTCGAGAACATCAGGCAACCCAAGACACCATGGCCTGAGTATGTTTCCGAGAAAAGGAAGGACACGGGCGAGAGCAGAGGCAGGCTGCCCAGGCAGGGGCCACACTCAACGCGACCGGAAGAAGGCAAAGGAGTGAGTTCACAACAGCAGCAGTAATGCAGACAAGGGAGGTGGCCAGAGGGGACTTGCAGGGTTGGGAGAGGGAGGAGGGGAGGCTTGGGAAGGCACCTGCACCTGGACCAAGATGGCCCCTCCGGCCCCCACCTGCAGTTCCAAATGTCACCGGGACTGTGCGGAGGGCGCCCCGCTGCCACCGCGCTGTGGGATGAGGACAGGGCACAGTCTGGCCATTGCGATGGCGTCGGTGCCGCCAGATTTCTTCCCCCAGAGAGACTAGGGAATTGCTCTTTAGCGTCCAGGAGCACGAGAACGGCCCCAGCACCCAACCGGGATCATGACTATCCAGTTTTCCGCCAACTTCTGCAGGGCAGAACCCCTTACAGGCCACACCGATACCGTCCGTGTTTCAACAAACAGCTCGAGGGTTTCTGCCCAGGCTCCCACGACAGGCTGTGAATCAACCTGAAGGAGCACTTCCGCAGGAAGGCTGTTTGGACTTTGCTGTCAAAAATCCTATTTACAGCAGCACTGTCCCGAGGCAGCCCCAGCGCCCCCCCCCCCCCCGTTCCTTTGGCTTAGGCCAGAGTCTACCTAGCTGCTCAGTCAGCATCAGGTGGGCCCCTGCAGAATGGACCTCAAGGAATTACTGAGGCGCAAGGAGGTGTGGAGCCGTGTGCGGGAGGATAGTGCAGAAATGAGAGACAAAGGACCCAAGTGAAAACCCCCAGGACATGGAGAGGGGAGTGTGCTGTGATGGACTGCAGATGAGGAAGAGGCCCTGGAAAGCTGTCCCTGTGGCTCGGAAGCAGGCGCTCGGCTTGGATAGTCTGATGGCGGGGTGGGTACATCTGCTCTGTAAAGGGCCACTTGCAAAAGATTTCATGTCTCTGCCACTGGGCTGGGTGTGTGTGTGTGTGTGTGTTTCTATCACCCTTTAAAAATGCCAAAGTTCACTACAAAGAGAAGCCAGAAAAAGAGCAAGATTGGCCCAAAAGCCTGAGTTTCCTGACCCCTGGTCTAAGATGTTTTCCAATTATAAGTTACTAACCAACCAGGACACTTGGCTTTAGTTTTACAAGTTTAATGTCCAACGGAAGTATGATTCTTAGAATTTGAGGCTAGAATTATCTGAGGAATATTTCCTACCTTTAAGTTAGCTCCATTACAGGTTGGGAAAAAATAATAACCAATATAACTCAGACCCCTGATTATTAAGGAATAAGCAGAATTAATTACATTAGTGGCTAATGGAAACACCCGACACTATAGCAGAAGAGTACCTGTCTCCATTTTCTTTTTTTTTTTAATTATTTTTTTAAAGATTTATTTATACAAGCTGGGGTACAGTACAGAGGCGTGGGGCGGCGAGAAGGTTCACCAGAGACAGAGTGGGGAGCAGAACAGGCAGATCAGAAATACACTGCTGAGGGGAGCAGCGGGCGAGGCAGGAGAGGTCTGCCGCACCATGTGGGACACTCCCCGGCCGGGCATCGAACTCGCATCGCGTGCTGCCGACAGCTCCACAGCGCAGCGCTCAACCGCTGAGCCACCAGGGAGGCCCCCTGTCTCCATTTTCAAGTCTCAAGCCCTCCTCTGTGCTCCCTCCTCAAGAACCTAGCGAAAATACGAACCCAGAGCAAACAGAAGGGAGTGAGGGTAACAGCATTAATCAATGCAACTTAGGCAAAAAGCTATTTGAGATCAATAAAATTGAGTCTCTAGCAAAACTGACAAAGGTAAGAGAGATGACAGACTGCCGCTAAGGGAATACTACAAACAATTCCACACATAAATTTGACAATCTAAAAATAAGATGTGTCCATTCCTTGAAAAGCACAAACTATCACAACGCACCAATATGAAATTAATAACTTGAACAGTCCTTTAACCATTAAGGAAGTGGAACGTGTGATTTAAAAATTCCAGAAAAAAGAAACCTTGAGGCCCAGATGATCTCACTGGAGACTTCAAGAGGACAGTTGAAGAATTAACACCCAGTCCATACAACCTTCCAGTTTATGTTATGAAACCATTACCTTAATACCAGACTAAAATAAAACAGCCCAGTAGAAAGCTGCAGACCAGACCAGTATCCCTCATGAATATAAACTCGAAATCCTTAACAAATCCTTAATTTCCCTAACAAAGAAGTATTTAGCAATATGTAAAACTGCACACCATGACCAAGTGGGATTTAGTCCAGGTATGCAAGACTGATTCAATATTCAAAAATCAATGTGATCCATCATATTAGGTCCAGAAAATTCACAAAATATTGACTCAAAAGAAATTTTCCCAAAAATTCAGTATTGATTTAAAATAAAAGCACACAGAAAAGCAGGAACAGAAGGGAATTTTCACAATTTGATAATGAGCATTTATAAGAAACTTACATTTAGCATCATACTTAATGGTACAAGACTGGATGCTACTAATAAATACAGCCTGCTCATCAAGGCACAGGGAGGTCAAGAATTTGCCCAAGATCACACAGCTAGTAAGTGGTCAAGCCAGGATTCAAACTCAAGCAATCATGCTCTGAAAATCAATGCTTTTAAATCATGACACTGTGTAGCCTTCTTTAGTAATGTATGCGACCAGAACAGGCTATTTGTCCTATACACGAAACATCAACAGGGGTTACCTACTTGTGATAAGACTATACCTGCGCTCCACCCTTTATTTTTTCCTACGCCCTTTAAGTAATGTAAAATAAGCAAGTAACTTTTGAAACAAAAAACAAGACAAATACATAAACAATGATTCCAACAGCTTCTGCAGTTTCTTCAAGTAAAGCCAAATCCTTTATTTAAAGAAAAAAACATTAAAAAAGTCCTATCATAGTCTCTCTCGCACCTCATGCCAAAGAGAGTAAATTGATGATAAGTTCTTCTTTCTCCAACCTATAGACTCCACTTAGGAAAATCAAACACTCGGACAGACAGGCGCAGGACTCACTTCCTCAAAATTCCAGAACCAAACAGGCCACTTAGCAGCATTATGCAGTTCCAAGACTGAGGGTGGAGCGTTTATGAAACCTACACCATTACTGTTCCCAAAGCGGAACCAAGAGCACTGGTCCTGAAAGTGCTAAAGGGTCCCAATGTCAAACCCACTTTAAGACACATTCCATCCTCACCTTCAGAAATCCAGAACCCCTGGTAGCAAATCATAGCCCTGCTTGTCCACTAGGAACGGCAGTTCGTTGGAAGAGACAATTTAGTGTTAGAGCTAACAGTGTCCTAGAATTACTCAGAAACCTCCCTGGAAAAAAGCCCCATTCCCAGGGAAACAGAGTCCCACAACATACACCCATGGAAGTGCTATCTAAAAAATCAAAGTGTTCTGCTTTAATAACTTGAAGGGGTCTTTCAAATAAAGCAGACAAAGTTTCAAATCACATGCCAACCCATTATTTTCTGCCCCTTCTTCTGCCAGAACTGTCCTTATCTTTCAGTACACTCTTAACATCACACCTCTTTATAACTGAGTATCTTTATCCACTGGCACAATTTCAAAGTACTCAGTCCTAAGTAATGCAATTAGTGTTAAGTGTTTTATGTATCATCTGACACTCTTCCAAACAGTTTATTGGCCATCCCACCTAACACAGTGCGTGGGATTTTGGTATTATCAGCACCTTCGTGCAAAAGGAGAGATGAAGGTACATGTAAAACTACCTGGACGGTCAATTCAGCTTGGGAATCTAGAACATGCTACCAGTTCTTATTGTTAGGGGAGGTACCGGGTTCCCTGCTTCGGGCTAGCTACTGGGAACCAGGGGCAAGGCTGAGCCACCAGGTGAAGATATAAAACACGGAAGGCAGGTGGGCTCTGGGAAAGAAAGCTCTCTCGATCCTGCAGCCCTACGTGCACCCTGGTGCTGCTGGGAAGAGGACAGCGGGGGAGAGACATGTTGAGACACATGGGCGAGACAGGCGGTGAGGCTGGCAATGGTGGCTGTTCTCTCAGTTTGTGCTCTCATTTTGTTCCTTTAGTCCCAGACTTGCCTGGCCCCTTTCACCCCCTCGCTGTGGTTCCCCACTAGAAGGCACCTTAGACTTGTGGCAAGCTTTCAGGCCTCAGTGGCCCTGCTTCAGGCCCAGCCTATTTGGCTGGACATTTGCACACAGAGGGATGGGTCCTTTTGGGCGATTTATTGGGAAAAATATTCTCTCTTCTCTTCCCTCTCTATGCACAGTATTCCTATTAAAGCTCTTTCACACTGAGAATTGCCTTTGTGTAAAGGGGTGCCAGACTCCAACAGAGCTTGCAAGTTTGGGGGTCCCTGGGTACCCCTGGGTCACATGCCAACATTACCAGCAACTTGCAAGTATGGCCACTACACATCAGTGGCTCCTTCTGGAACACAGATGACAGCATCCGTTTTAAGAAATGCAGGCCCACCACAACTTAGGGCCCAGAGTTGTTTTTCCTGGGGTCTGGAAAGGTGCCTAGTTGTAAAGGTTTAAAAGAGCATTTGCGCAATGGTTTACATACTTGGTTTGCAGATTCAATTGAGGAGGTTTCCCGGCTTTTCAAAAGAACTGAGCCTATAATTAAACTACCATGAAATGGTGGTTGCAGCCACAGCACACACCAGCAGGCTTGGGTTACAACTGCAGTGAAATGGTGGATTTAAATGCTCAGAAAATGCACGCCTCCAAAAACTAAACTCAATAGCTTTATTGAACACATTTTTAAATCGACGCCAACCACAATCCAGTAACTTTCTGACTATTCTTACCTGCCACGGATTAGTTTAACCGTGGTAATCTTAATTCAAATTTATAAAGCCCATGCATCCAAAGCCCAGGTACCAAGCCTGACATCAACAGATAGAATTTTTCAAAACTATGAGACCACAGCACTTCGGGGTCTCTTCCCAGCCTGCAGGTGCTGATTCAAACCCAGCCAATTCCTTACATCATGAGGATGCAAAGAAGATTCCAATTTTCTAACAGCTCCTCTGCCAAACAAAACTGCTTTCCCTGCCTCAAACACCCAACACAAATCATCCACCAGTTATTAAATTGGAAAATGCTCTCCCCGTGAGACATGCAAGACCTTGGAATACTTAAATTAAAAAAGAAAATCTCTCCCTAGCTGGGGTGGGGATGGTTCCTAATGCTTGCATTAGAATCAATTTCTTAAACAGCTGTTTACCCTAACGCATTTAAAACAAGAGGGCTACCAAATAAGAACTATGCAGCTTCTTGATATAAAAGCACAAACTAATTTTACTACACACTACACCTCCATAGGTTTAAAGAAATGAGTTTCACTTTGGAACTGTACGGTAAAAAAAAACAAAAAACAATCATTATCATGTACACAATTTCATGGCAAGCTCACAAAATGAATTCCCGGCAATGTGCCTGGAGTCATACAAAACATCATCAGTGCAATTAAAATCTTCTGCGGAGATGAGAGAAAGGGAGTTTTCGAGAAAATCACAACAAAGCAAAGGAGCTTGCCAAAGGAAGGCAGACCCCCAAGAGGGACCCCCCACCCCTCAGCAGTCCGCAAACATTTTCAAACACCACTCAGGCAGGAGAGAACACCGACGAAACACGGTTCAGTTCCAGGTGCCTCCTGGCTGCCTGGAAGTACCAGGAGTGTGAGACGCAAGCCCTCGGTTGGGGGCGGGGAGGGACACCTGACCGGTAGGGAACGGCCTTGTGAGTGCTAATAGGCTGCTCAACTTTATCTACAGGGTAATGAAGACCCATGGGATGGTTTTGAAATGGGAAAAGGGAAGACAAGGATCCCACTGGGAGACGGTGGCAAGGAAGTGTCGCCAGGACAAAGGAAAGCAAGCGTGAGGCCGGGAGGACCCAAGGACTTAAGGACTTGCTGATGGCGGCTAGGGAGAGAGGGGTCTGCTACCAATTCTCCGGATTCAAAGATATTTTGTTTCCAGCAAGGATTACCCTACAGTGGCTCACACACTTCATCTGCATCAGAACTACTGGGACAAAGATGATTAAGAATGCAAATTCGAGGGATTCCTCCCTTCAGTCTATCTGGAGTGGGGGGGCAAGCACAAATTTTCCCACTCCCAGTCATCACCCCCCCCTTGTGTTCAAGAGGCTGTGTGGGTGGGTGTGAAGGTGTTTATCACAACGGTAGTTAGTGTGAAAGAGAGGGGTGATAGTGCAGAGGGGGGAAGGCGGAAGCTTTTTCTACCTTTGAACATGAAAGCTAGATACAATCAATAGTCTTGTTTAGGCTTTTATGCTTATAATTACACTGAAAACAAAGACTGCTGGCTCCACCAGAGAGCAGCTCAGCAAACACTCAGAGTGGGAGCTAGGCGGATGGGCTGAAGTTTCGGGAAATCAGGGAAGGAGGGCGTCACCTGAAGGCACTGGCGGCACCTACTCCCCCGCCAAGGTGAGGCCATCCTCCCTGGAGCCCAAGGAGCCAAAGATTCGTAGAGAACTATCAGGTGCTCCAGCACCTTCCCTGACTGTGCCGAAAGCCCTCTGCATGTTGGGGGGCGGGGAGAAGCTGGGTCACTGAAAAGCATAGCCTTAAAGGAAGCCTTTCACAGCCTTGGAATCAAATCAAAGTGGCTGAGTCCCAGCTACCTCGCTCACGGGTGAGAAACTTCAATGGCGTACTCTTTAATCTTTGAAGCGGGGATAACAGGCCCTACCGTAGGGCAGGGCTGCTGGAAGGGTTATGTCATGTGCTTAGGGTGATGCCTAGGCCTGAGACAACTAGCAAACAGCAAATGGCCAACTTTTCATGTTTTCAGAGCTGTGTAGCGAAGGAATCAGCAATATGTGCTCGCAGTGCGGGCCTTGGTCTTGAGTGCAACCTACTCCTTCCAAAAGGAACAATACACAAACTGGGCCTGCCGCTGCACTGTTATTCAATGCGCTGCACTGTTATTCAATGCGTTAGTAAGGAAGCACACAGGCCACATATGTGGGGGGGGGGTATTTTTAAAACTGCATTTTAAATAATTGGACTATTTTATGCATTTAAAACTCTTACTCTGAGAAGAGCAAGGCTTCCCTGTAGGCTCCCCTCATGGGGGTCAAAAACACAAAGCACCCACCCTAAACCTTTTTGGTCTAGGCCACCATCATCTATTAATTACATTGACAATTATTGAACAAGATATTATAAAACCCGTGAATTTGCGGGACACAAGTTACTTATTTCCCTACATAAGCTGATCAGTGATCAGTGACCCAAGGGCTGGACTAACGGCGTCAGGCAGGTTTTCCCATTCGGGACCCAGCCTCTTCGGTAATCTACAGGGCAGGGTGTGCTTGCGCCCGCTAGTGGGCGTGAACTAGGTTTCCCCCTTTCCCATCACATCAGGTCAGGTGCATTTAAGCAGCACGAAGCAAACGCCTAGGATGGACCAGAATTGTGTCCAGGACACAGACCCTGCAGGCGTCAGGGTCTTCAGAGAGTCTCCAAGTCCAAGGGAAGAAGTGGATAGACACCATTCGGCTTCCCTGGGGCCGACTGGTCAGCTAAAACCTCGCTCATCCCTGCAGAGCCAGCACACCCGCTACCTGGCTTATAGGACTAGAAACAAAGCCGCGTCCTCCCCCAGCCCAGAATGGGGCTACTTCTTTTCAGCCGCGGGCTGAGAAATCGCCAATTGCTTTCTGGGTTAAATCCTCAGAGATGAGGAAAAATGAGATTTTTTTTTTTAAGCAAATTCCCTGAGTTACCTCATGAGGTGGAGCACTAGACAGGGACCACCAGGCCCAACCTGTAACTGCCCCTAGTGGCCCCATGGCTGCTGAGCACCCCTGGGTTGTACGGGTAACTAAGTTATATGGAATGGCAACATAGTAACACAACTAAGTGGCTCAAGTGCAATTCCATTAAAATCACATCATGGAACTGCATTACCATTACTGACAAATGAGAAAAAGAAGACCATGAATCCAGGCTCCACAGGCATTTGACTCACCCCTGAGTCACATCCAACACTCACATGCCAAGAATAATGCCTTTGGACTCATTACTATCAATTAAATGCTTTTGGAGACCTCACAGATGGTAGATTTCTCACCAAGATCCCCTAATTTTACAAGTGTGGATACCTGGAGACAACAGGGGTGACGTGCCCCCCCATCAGGTGATGGGGGAACACAGTAAGAGTCAGCATTCTCTCTCCCAAAACACTCATAGGGACTCAGATTTGACAAAGATGCATACATATACACACACCCCTCCTTGGTATGTCTAACATGTTCTTCACTTGCCATCAAAACTGGCTCAAGACTAACAAGCTGGGAACTAAGAGTAATTGGCTGGGAATTCTCAATCTTTTTTTGCGCACCCACCCATGGTTCTCCCTCTGGCCTGAGTCAGCCCAAAGTGTCTCTCCCTTTCTCTTCATGCAGTGAAGATCTGCCCCCACTGTTGTAAGGGAACAAAGAAGCAGCCAATTTGAGCCATCTTTTCAAAAGGCTGCTTAAGGACTGGGGCGAGGGCATTCACACGGAGGGGAATGCCAGAATCTTCTGGGTTCATCCTGAGACTATCGCCTTTAGAGTTCAGAAAACCCCAGCTCCAAGAGTAGAGGTGAGTGTTCACAGGTGCTCACCACCAGGGACAACCCCTAAAAACACCTCTTAGTAGCTAGGTGACCTTGAACCACTATCTCTTCCTCGAGTTTCACCTCTAATTGAAAATGCTAGACTGGCCACTAACAATTAAGTCCTTAAGTTGGCGAGTTGATTACTCAACAAAACCTTAGCTATCTCACACCCCACGGGCTGCAAGCCCCAATCACAATTTTATCTCCCGATTCTCCCCAGCAGTGTTCTCCCTTCCCTCCATCCTCACCCTAAAAAATGTGGGAACTAAAAAAGCATTGTTTTCATCAAGGCACTTCTCGACTACGCAAACACACTTATTACTTGACCCTGTAGTGTTTTATAGCAACTTCCATAACGTTAAAAGCACTAGGAGGTGGGAACCTTCCTTCCCCTCTTGAACCAGGGAAGTTGAGGTTTGGAAAGGATGAGAAATAAGGCTAAATCGAGAGGCAGGACGCAAACCTAGCTCTCGCTCCAAATCCTCAACATTTTTCTTAAATCTTGCGCCTTCGGAGACGGTCGGCGCGGGGCACGGTGCAGAACACGCCAAGTGAGTACTCAGAAGTTTAAAAGAGGGGCGGGGGAGGAGGAGAAAGTGAAGACAACGTTTCAAATCTTGGTAACAGGAAAGGTCGCTCCATCCAATTCCAGGCAACAGTGAAAAAGCAAGAGAAGGATGAGACGCTCCAAGTGGGACCTACGGGAAGCGCAGATTCCCGTCTGCGGCACTCCCGGATTTAAAAGGCACCAGAAAAAAGACCCGCAGTCCTACCCCACCCCACTCTCCTCCATGGTAGAAGCACCCAGAGAAAAGCCTGCAAAATACGCCTCCCCTTCCTAATTCCTGCACGCAGCTCCCACTTCCCCTGCCCAGTTGTGGTCAGCTCTCAGTCTTCCCGGCCTCGGGGCTCGGGGAGTTCCAGTTCCCGCGCCCAGACCTCATCTCCGCCCCCCCCCATAACCATCGTTTCCTTTTCCCGTCCCCCGTTCCTTTCCGGGGGCTCCGTCCCTTACGCGCTGGCTGGAATTCTATTCTGCAAGCGCGGCGCGGTCCCCGCCAAGCCCCGCCGGCTCCCACGAGGCGCGCCCCCGCCCCCCAAGAGGCGCGCCCCCGTCCCGGGGGGCATCCGCCCGCCCGGGAGACAGGCAAAGGGCTCGCAGGCAGCCCCGCGCGGCACAAGCCCCCGCCGAGGCCCGCCACTTGCTTCACGCCCCGACTCCCGGGGTGGGGGCCCCCGGCGCCGGGCGGCGCTAAGGGGCCCCCGGCGGGGCCGGCCGAGCCCTCGTGGGGCGCGGGGGGTCCGCGTGCTCCGCCCGGAGCGGCAGGGCCGGAGGGGACGGGGCGCGGCCCCTCCAGGCCCCGCGCGGCAGCCGGCGCGGAGGGCGGCCTCCGCCCGCCACCGGTGCACGCGGGCCCGTAGCGCGCGCGGCGCAGCCGCCCGGGAGGCACCGGGGCCGGCGCCGCGCGGGCAGCCCGCATTGTTCGGCCCGCGCCGCCGCCCCGCCCGGCCCCAGCCCGCTGGGCGGCGAGGGCGACCGTGGCGGGGCCGGGCAGGTGGCGGCCGCCCGCCCTCACCTTTGGCGCCGAGCTTGAAGTCGAGCGTGCTGTGCCGTGCTGCTGCCATAGTGCGGCGAGGCCCTGGGCCATGCCTGGGGGAGGCGACGCGGGAGACTGGGGGCCGCGCGGCGGGTCCGGCGGCGCGCGGCTGGGAGGGCGCCGCGCCGGGGAGGCCGGGCGGGGAGTGGGCGGGGCCGGGGAGCGACCCAGGGCGCGGGGGCGGGGTCGGGCCGCCTCCGGGAGGGAGGAAGCGAGGCCGCCGGCAGCCCGGAGCTCGAGCTGGGGGTGTGAGGCCTCCGAGTGCAATGGTGGCAACGTGGGCGCCGTGCTCCCCGGCGTGCGTCACCAATGGCCGCGCCCCGCGCCGGGGATCGGGCGGGCGCTCCCGCCATCCGTTAGGTCACCTTAGGTTTAAAGAGCGCAGCCCGACTTCCGGGCGACCCATCCCCTGCACTTCCACCGTGGCCATCCCCCCAGCCGAGCCCCTCTCCTTTCCCGGCCAAGTCCAGAAAAGAAAACGCCGGGAGCCACCCCTGCAGCCTGGACGTCCGCCGCCTTTCTCTTAACTCTTCAAGGGCTCCAGGCAGACCCGTCAGGGCTGCGGGCACCACCGTTACTAGCCACCGCTGGCTGTGCGTTTGCGGACCGACTGGAAAGCCCTCGCGCTCCAGTTAGCGAGGTCTTCGTGCCAAGTGGGAATGGGGGAGAAGCAAGCAAGCGGACAGCGTGGTGGGTGTTGATTTGGGGGCCGGTAGAGTCCAGAGCGGCTCCTCCATCGCCACGCCTGCATGGCGTGGCGGTCAGCCTTTCCGTGGCGGGCTTGGCTTGGAACCGGGGGTGATGCCTGGTGTCCAGCAAGACGCGGCAAGGCAAAGAACATCAGTGTCCGCGCACTCAATCCCTCAGCGCCCCGACGGTATCGCGGGCCAAGGGTTCCAGCTTCCCATGTGATTTCTGGGTGTTCAGAAGCTCCACAGGAATTACTATAATGGCGGGGCAAAATTTACGTCAGTGAACTCACCTAGACCCACAAAAAGGAGGTCCCAGATTGTAAACTCAACTCTCGAGCAGGCCATCCCCAGTGCCTGCTGTGCGGAGTCCCTCGCCTTTCTCCGACTGGGCCAGGCCTTTCCTTTAACAGGAATATGTTTAAAATGTCCTTTAACAGACCATTCGGGGAAGAATTGGATTTCCTTTTTAGCAGCCGCATTATTTTTTTTTCCTACCCTGGTCTCCTCTTTGTGCCTCTGCATGTTTTCCCTTCTGTGGCGCAGGAGCCGGAAGGGCTCATTTCGTTAGCTAGCCTGCTTATCGCTGCCTTCAACCTCTGTTTGTCTTTCTTTCTGGACTCCTCCAGTTCTTGCTATTCCTCTGGAATCCGGCAACTGGGAACGGAGGTGTCCTTCTCCATCACGTTGCGGGGCAAGTAGGGACCCCACAGGTGTCAAGTGTGCCTCTTGGTGCACACAGCGTTGGGGGAGCCACCAGCGAGTAACCTGGGCAATGAGACAGGGTCTTGCACTGAAGCTCCTGCACTTGGCTTAATTCTCCGCTGTGGATGTCTTGAAATTTCCTTTTGCCCTGGGCCTGCCAATAATGCAGCTTGTGCCCTGCAGTGCAGGGGACAGCAGCAGTGGCCACCACTTCCTTCAGGCTCCTGCTCCTGCTGGAGCGCAGGCTCGAAACCCCAACACAGCGGCTCACCGTGCAGAGCTAGTCAGAACAAAGTGGAGTCTAACCACTTAATGATGTGGCACAATGCTTAATGATGTGGGCACAATGTCGGGGACAACTGGGCCTCGGTGTGGAAGTGACATTGTCGGGGAAATCATTGCAAGAATGTTTGCGATGCGGGTGTCTACACAAATGACACAGTCTTGGCCAGATTGGTAGAGATAGGGCATGGATAGGAATCGACACCTCCAACACCGGAAGGCATTCCCATTGCCTGAGGTTTCTGACCTTCTGACTTCAAGGCTTGTTGCAGGACGAATCATGTACCTGGGCAGCTGCTGTCACATCAGGGAACCCAGCAACACAAAAGCGAGACTTGTCCAACACACGGACATTTTTTTCAAACAACTTCCTAATTGACGAGATCTCGGCAGTGGTGCAAATGCAGATATCTTGGATTAATGTCTACTGGTAACCTGTGTCTTAGCCAAAGCAGAGAAAAGCAGCCCCCGGCAGCAGGCAAACACCTCTGGTGAACGTCAACAATTCTCCAGACCACCAGCGGCACACAGGGCCGCTGGGCACGCAGGATGGGACAAGGCGCGGGCAAGGCCACTCCGGACTGTGTCTGGCACCCAGACACGCACGCCTCCCGCAAGCCAGGAACGTCGCCCAGCCTCCCCTCGGCCTGGGGCACAACGAAGGGAGCCGGGCAGCTGCTTGACCAAGCACCACCCTCACCTGGTCTCCCCTCCTTCCAGTGAGATTCAGCAAGACACCCAATCAGAGAATGCCCCCCACCCCCAACATCATCCGCCTCCTTGACGGCTCCCCCAGAGAGCCTGGCGCAGTCCCCAGCCCATGTGGGGTCCTTTCTAACTCCCTCTTGCTGGGAAGCCCCGAGGTCCCCCGTGGTGTGCGTTCACCCACCCTCGCTGCCACAAGAAAATAGACAGCCCTTCTCCAATCCAGGTGTACACTGGGGTGTGGGGGAGCGCGGGGGGCTGGAAGGCAGTGACGATAAGATGAAACCAACACACAGAGTGAAAAACCGCTGACCCTTTTCGCAAAATTCTACCTAGTGTTAGGCATAACTCCTATCTAAAACTCACTTCCACATAGGCCTGCCTGAGGGCAGGCCGAGTTGGACACCTGTAACAGTTTTAGACAAAGTGGAAGAGACACCCTGTCTGGCCTGCAAAGTTAGCAACAGTAACTGCCTGCTGGGTCGGGGATCAAAACCAGAAAAGGAAAAGGTGATGGTGGTGGCCAGGGAAAGCCTCCAGGCTGTAGGAACTCAGAGCGCACCCATTGTGCTGCTGTCCCCAGCCTTCCTTGTGAAAGGGGGGTGCAGACAGAGGGATGCCTAGCGGTCCTTGATTGCTAGACCTGCCATTAAAGTCAGTAGCCTTTTGTTTCACTGTTCCATGTTTTGCTCTTTCTCCATTTTCACCAGGGATCCTTGGACCGCCTCCTGCGCAGCTCTGGTGAAATCACTTCTGCTCTTAAAAGCCCTGGCCTCAGCTATTAGGGTTAGAATGGCTGACAGAAATCTGGATCAATCTCCTGCCATTTTTCAGATGAAGGTGGCCTCGCCCAGCTAATTAATTAATTAATTAACTTTTAAATCTTTGTAACTGATGCTTTTTCCTTTATTCCTTTTTTTAAAGATTTATTTATTTATGCATACAAGCTGGGGTGCAGGCCAGAGGTGTGGGGCGGCGAGAGAATTCACCAGAGACAGAGTGGGGAGCAGAACAGGCAGATCAGAAGTACACTGCTGAGGGGAGCAGCGGGCGAGGCAGGAGAGGTCTGCCGCGTCATGTGGGATTCTCCGCCGGGCATCGATCTCCCGTCGCTGCTGCCCACAGCTCCACAGCGCAGCGCCGCTGCGCCACGGGGGAGGCCCTAGTAAGTGAATTTCATCACCTGAAGCAAATTTCAAGTCAACGCCTGATGGGAGGGAGCTGAAGTTTGCAGAATGGAGCCACGCTGAAGGCTTACTGGGAAACCAGCCTCGTTTCCTCTGGGTTTTCCAGGAGCACAGAGGATGGGCACCTTCCTGGGCCCTTTACAGGCAAGGCCCTTTGAGTCCAGAGGCAGCACTGCCAGGCGCTTTGCAAGTACCCACAGGGCAGAAGAAGGGCTTTTCTCTGCCCTGGCTCCAAAACCACCCATAAATTCAGGTCTTCCCTCACATCTCTGATAAACAAAGATTCTTAAGTCAAAAAAATGCCAAATACTGGGCCTCCCTGGTGGCCGCAGCGGTTGAGCGCTGCGCTATGGAGCTGTTGGCAGCGGCGACGACAAGAGTTCGATGCCCAGCCAGGGAGATTCCCACATGGTGCGGCAGACCTCTCCTGCCTCGCCCGCTGCTCCCCTCAGCAGTGTGTTTCCGTCGATCTGCCTGTTCTGCTCCCCACTCTGTCTCTGGTGAACCCTCTCGCTGCTCCACGGCTCTGTACCCCAGCTTGTATGCATAAATAAATAAATCTTTTTTAAAAATGCCAAATAGGACCGAAGAGGAAGGACTGTTCCTGCGGGCAGCCCAAGAAGGCTCCAGAGTGGGTATCTGCCTCAGACCGCTAGGACTGGTGGGAGCCCCCCTGACATTGCCTGGTTGTGAGACCTTCTTCGGTCTCGTGCTAACTTACTTAACCGCAGTAGCCCAGGCGGTTGGTGCAATTGTTCCCGTTTTACAAATGGGTGAACTGAGCACCAAGAGGTTAGGTAGCTAGAAAATACTAGAATCAGGACCGGAACCCAGGTAGATGGATCAGCCGGCTCTTCACCTCTTCTCTGTGCCACCTTGGATGGCCCCGCCTGTTGTTTCAAAGTGTCCCCACTTTTCTTACCACTCCCCAAACCTAAGGTGTGTAAGACTGTCTGCCTCTCACCAGAAGGTGCCCCCTTACCACCAGGGAGAATGTAATGAGAGAGGACATTCTGCCTCCCCGTCTTTGGAGCTACTGCCTATCTGTACCAAACAACTTCTGGGGTGAATTCCTACCCCCATCTCCTACTAGATGTGGGATGCAGATAGGTCCATCGACCTGTGTCTCCGTTCCCCTCTGTAAAACGGAACTAATAGTAAGAGTCACCTCAGAGCTGCTGCAAGGATTAAGCGAATACATATACAACAGCATTTGACAAGTGGTAGGTAGGTGGCTAGGCAGGCGCTGCTGTTAGTATGCTGTATGCTATGCTAAGTACCCGGCTCCTGCAGGGCGCCTGACATTGCCCCTGGGCCCCCAGTGCTTAGCCCGGTGCCTGGCACACAGCGGTGTCTTTTGCAACAAACTGAGTAACAGAACATCATTCTCGATGCCCCAAAAGACTCCAAGCAGAGACCAAGTTCCCTGGGGTGGGTTATTGGGAAAGGGAGGTGTGGGTGACAGCCAGCCCTGTGACTTCCCTGCCACACTCTGATTCCCGGCCCCCAGGATGCTGGGCAGGCCAGAGCCCAGTCAGAAGCCCCTTACAGGTCATTGGTAGAACCCTCTAGATGATCATTTCAGAAAAGTAAATGACAAAACAGGGTTTCCTTGAGACATTTCAAGCCAGCACCCTGAGTGCCAGTCATAATCCTCATTTGCGGGCTTGTTGAGCCTTCTAGAAGCAGCAGTAGAACACATAAGGATAAGTCAGTCCTGTTATTACCCTGCAGCCACTCCTTCCAGCCCTCCCTGCAGCCTCGCGGTGCCCAGAGATGTGTCTCCACACACCCAGAGGGTCCCTCCAGTTTGAAAAAGCCTAAGTTACAGGGAAGATTGGCAGCCTGAGACTTCACTCAGCCCTGAGAAGGCACCCCCTGCTAGCCTGTCCTGAGAAAACGCCACAGTACTCCTTCTCCAATACTCGATACTCTGTACAAAGCCCTCATCTCCACACCACTTTTCCTTTTCCTTCCATTCCAGCAAAGAATGGTGCGTTGGGGCAGGGACTTAATGACTGGAATACGTTACCTAAGCGCCTATGCCCAAGAATGACGTCAGCAAAATTGCTACCAAAGCAAATAATAGAGCATGCTTTGGCCTAAAGAAGTAATTTGTTGCCTTCTCTTCTGAAGGCAGCATTAACTGCAGCTGTACTCAAAAATGTGACTGAATTCTCAATTACTAGTGCTTCTTAAATATGGTCTTCAGCAAGATCGATTCCTTTCTTCTTTAGTCTGCGGAGAGGCAGGTCAGCAGAATGTTTTTTCAGCTGGCCTGAATCCTAATCTAAATTCTTGCACTGGTTTGCTGATGACCTTTGGCAAAGACCTAATCGTTTTGGACCTAAATGTCTTCATCTGTGGAGGCGGTATTGTAACCGCACCTCTCTGACACACTTGTTCTGAGGAGCAAAACAATTATTAGAAGTGCGGCACTTAGAACAGTGCCTGGCACATAGAAAGCCACATGGAAGGTTTAGTTATTATTATTAATGAGTTAAAACTGATGTTTAACTGGCAGTTTCCCTTGCCCCATTCCAAATGGTGGGTACTTAAAAGTTTATAAGACAGTTCCCATTTCAGTCACCATTTCCCTACAGTACAATTAAAAGATTTCCAGAGCCTGCAGGAGTTCCACTTTTCTGAAAATGCACCACCACCTCACAGTCAGAGGCAGCCCGGAAGCTGACAGTGTGGCATTGGACTAGACACCATCTTGTGGCACGATGCCCTTTACCTGCCAGACCGTCAGGTCTTTGCTCTCGCCTGGAACACCCCCCCCTCCCCCCAGTGGAAAAGCCCACATGTGAGCATTCAAGCCTCAGTTCAAGTGGCACCTGTGGCCCAGGCCGTGGGACAGGGTCCCTTCTCCAGTGAAGGACTTTCCTGCTTGCGCTCATGGCGGCATGCTAGCGTCTCCTCAAACATGTCCTGTGTTTTCTCTCACAACGTTCTTTCCTTATGGAACTGAAGTCCAGGAAGTTTGAGCAACCAGCCCACGGTCAGATGCTTGTTAATGAAATGAAGGCTCAGTGATCCAGACTGAGGCCCCAGTGCCCAGGCCAGGGCCCTTTTCTTTAAACAACGTTGTCCTTATGTCCAACTTATCAAATGTCCACTCTGAGCCACGGTGTTTGTAAAGTACTGTGAGTTCTTCACACATGTCACTTCTAATCTTCCCGGCCCACAAGGTTTCTCTTGTGTAAAGACTAGACACCGGGGCCTTCCTGGTGGCACAATGGGTTAAGCCTCAGCCTATGAAGCTGTCCGCAGCCACTGCAGCGCGAGTTCGATACCTGTCAGCGAGCTGACCCACAGGGCGCAGCAGACCTCTCCTGCCTCACCCACTGCTCCCCTCAGCAGTGTACTTTAGTCGATCTGCCTGTTCTGCTCCCCACTCTGTCCCTGGTGAATCCTCTCATCTCCTGCACCTCTGGCCTACACTCCAGCTCTTGTATGCATAAATAAATAGAATAAATCTTTTCTAAAAAATTTAAAATATAGACACTGAGGCCCAGTGATGTGCTGAGAGTCACGGGCCAGCCTGAATCTGACTCCTGAGTCAGGACAATTTGTCGTCTCTCATGTTGCAGCTCAGGACTGGGAATGAGAGCAAAAAAAAGCACTGAATGCGTCGTTTAAAACAGACTCATTCTACATGCAGACAATTGTTGTTTTAAGGAAAGGGTAGAAGAGAAAAGCTAGATTACATTTGGGCATGCAAAGGCAAAATAACAAATAATCCTTTTTCCTGATCCTGGATCCCATTGCAGCTTCTTCAAAGCAAGTGAATTTATGCTTGTCAACTCAGCTCAGGTTTTAAAATCTTTGGCTCAGTTTTCAGCTTTTTCCCCTTGGCACAACCAGGCCCACGACTCCCCTCTGTTGGGCTACATCCATTGTGTGGCAGCTACTGCTGCATCCACACTGCAGGGCCAGCCTCACTCCTCTCCGCTAAGACATGCTTTCTTCTGCTTCCACAGCACATTGCCTGGCATGTCAAGCCAAACATAGCGGTCTCGCACTGAAAAATTGTATGTTAATATTATCATTTTAAAGACATGTTCATAGGTCCTCCCTGGTGGCGCAAGGGATTAAGTCTCAGCACTATGAAGCTATCAGCAGCCGCTGCAGCCTGAGTTCAATTCCGGGCCAGGGAGCTTCCCACATGGCGCAGCAGACCTCTACTGCCTCGCCCGCTGCTCCCTTCAGCAGTGTATTTCTGATCTGCCTGTTCTGCTCCCCACTCTGTCTCTGGTGAACCCTCTCACCACCCCACACCTCTGGCCTACACCCCAGTTCTTGTATGCATAAATAAATAAATCTTTAAAAAAATTAAAATATGTTCATAGTGTCAGGAACTTAGTCCTTCAATAATCTTGAGTCACCTTTCATCACAAATATTTACAAGTATATCCTTTTCTCATTTTTGTCTGAGATAAGTAATAGATTTTGTTTCAATCTAAGTATAACTCTTGACATTAAAACTCCAGAAGTGAAAATGAACATGTATCATTTTAAACTTGCTTCCTTAAAAGACACCAGGTTACTGCACTTTGGTTATTTGCAATCAATCAAAAATAATTTAAGAACTTTGCATTTTCATGCTTGTGCGAAAAGAAAATTTTTCTGCAATGCAAGAAGTCTGGGAGAATGAAGATAAAAGAATGTTTCATTGTTACAAAGCAATGATAAGCGATTTAAACAGGTTGAAATCTTTTAAGCCTGTTTACTGTTCTCCGACAAAACAATGGTAAGATCACTAGTGGAGCCAAACCCACATCATGTGCCTCCTGCCATGGGGTTTTGAGAAGGACCTAATACCTTTTCTGTGGTTTTCTTGCCCAAAATACACACCTGAATCTAATCATGAAGTCAAACTCCAACTAAGGAACCTTCCACAAAAGGAATAGCCTACATTCTTCAAAAAATGTGAAGGTCGAGAAATACAAAGGCTGAGGAACTGTTCCAGATGAAAAGAAACTAAGAACATAGGACAAGTGAAACCATAATGTATGACTCTGGATTGGATCCTGGGCCAGGGAAGAAAAACAGCCATAGAGGATATTACTAGGACAATTGACAAAAATGGTACGAGAACTGGGTTAAGCAATAGCTTTGTCGCAAGGCTGAATTTCCTGACTTAGATCAGTGGGCTGTGGCTGCCTGGGAGAGAGCACTTGGTCTTAGAAATTACACCCTCAAACACTGTGGGCAAAGGGATATAATATCTCCAACTTAGTCACAGGTGAAAAAAATCGGATGGATGGATAGACAGACAGACGGATAGATGGCAGGCATATATAAACAAGGAGAGTGACAAGTAAGTGGGAGCAAGAGATCCACAATGGTTGAAACGGAGTAAAAGGTATCAGGAATTTCTTGCATGCTTTTTGCAGCTCTTCCGGGCAAGCATTTGATAGTATATCAAAATGAAAAGACAGCAAAACAATGAATAGATAAAAGATATAAGAATGTTAAAGAAGAAGGAAAAAGTGAAGCAATGCTCCTCAGGTACATGTGAAACCGCAGCAACTAAGACAAGTTTACATCTCTTGGAAACATTCTGCCTTTCAAAATGCAGGGTTGAAAAAGACGGAAAAGTCAACTCTTTGATACTTTCCCTCCACTCACTGTTCACAAATTTAACAGCGACAGCAAAGAAACCCAGAAGGCTCAGGCCTGCTCCAGCCCTGTCCCCCTCTACCAGGGCTTCTGGAAGTAGGTCACCCTCACCTACAACATTGACATCTTTGTAACCTCCATGCTTACCTCAATCTGGTGGGGTGTCTACTTCTCTTTGGAAGATTCCCCCAGGGCCTTTCTGTTCCAATAATTCTCAGTACAGGTGAGTGGGCTGGGGGAAGAGGCAGCTTCAAGTCAAGGCCAACGACAGTCTTCAGAGGACACTGGAAGTCCATGTGCCCATTCTTCGGTCAGAGCAGGACATTCTGTCCCCTACCACCTCCTTTTGCCATCACTTTATCTCTCACCTCTCATGATTATCACCATGTCCTCAACCCCTCAAGGCCTCACTCTTGTCCCTACAAACTGCCAACCCTGGATCAATTTTTTTTTCTTTCTCCTGTCCTTCCTGTTTGTTCAGGGTAATGGGGCAAACCTCACTTGGGTGCTTATCGGTACAATCACACAAACACACGTGTGTGTGTATGTACGCATTTGTATGTATATGTGTGTGTGGATACACATACATACATTTTCTTTCATTTTTTTCCCCCAACACGACCTTGCATTCACCCCATTTGTCCCCAATCTTTGTCCACCTTTTCTCAGGGCTTTGAGTACTTGATCTTTCTTCATTTTCTACTGTTGAAGCCTCCTTTTCCCGTGGCTTCCAAGATAGCGCACTACTTGGATTCTTGCTATTTCATTGGCTTACAGCTCCGTCACAGACCTCTTCATTGCTCTCTCTGTGTTTACTCTCAGTGTTGAGCTTCTGCAGACTTCCCTCCTTGGCACGTCTTCCCTCCTTCCCCTGCACCGATGGATCTCAAACCTGGCTGTAGATTAGAAGCATCTGGGAATTTTTCCAAAATTGGCATGCCTGGGTCCCATCTCTGATTTGATTGGTTGTGGCATGGGTTGAACACTGGGGTTTTTCATTCCCCCCAAAAAAAATTGTAAAGTGAGGCAAGGTGGAGAACTTCTCTCTCCATGCCTGCCTCCCACCTCTTCCCCTGATTTTGGTCTTACCTGCTGGTTACATTCACCCACTACAGAGTCAAAGTCAAATCATCAAGCTGAACTCTTTCCCTCCTTCTCAACTTGGTCTTTCTCATGTAACCTCAAACTTGAGACATTTACACGCTAATAAGTAGTGAAGGAAACAGACTTTGTGCCACCATCCACTGAGCCGGCCACATCAGAAACCTTGGAGTCTTTGCTGTGACTTGCCCTACTCACCTAATCTTTCTTAAGGCCAGCTCATTTCTCTCACCTGTCTCCCACTACCTAAATTCAAGGCTACCAGGGAGGCCCTAACGTAGTATTTTTAACGCTAAATTCAAAGGGGTATCGCGCTTTTTGAAAAAAAAAAAACAATTATAAATTATCACTATAGATGAAGTATTTATCAAAAATTTCTTACAGTTTTGCAGCCATTTACCTAATGCTGCTTAACTATAATTAAACTTCTGCATACAGATTTGTTAGGAAAATATATAAAATCATTATCATTGATTTGGATCATGAAGTTTCAATATCCTTTTTGGTTTTCTTTGAAATTTCAGTTTGAACATAAATTCTTATACCTGTTTAGCTAAGTCACAAATAAGCTTTTCCTTTTTTGGAGGTCCAAATTTATGTTGTTGCCATGCAATGCGATCTACGTGAAAAAGCATGTAACTCAGGCCTCCCTGGTGGCGCAACGGGCTAAGCGCAGCACTGTGAAGCTGTCCGCAGCCACTGCAGCACTAGCTCGATCCCCAGCCAGGGAGATCCCCACATGGCGCAGCAGACCTCTCCTGCCTTGCCCACTGCTCTCCTCAGCAGTGCACTTCAGTAGATCTGCCTGTTCTGTTCCACCTCTGTCTCTGGTGAATCCTCTCACCACCCCACAACTCTGGTCTACACCCCAGCTCTTGTATGCATAAATAGTAAATCTTTTTTTAAAAAGCATATAACTCAAATTGTCTTTTTAAAATTCATGATTATCTGGCAAGCATTATTTTCGTTTCAAGTAAATCTTGAATTGGAGGTAAGAGCACAATAAAACTTGGTAAAACTCTTTGGGGCTAAACCAACAAGCTTGGCAAGGAACACAGACTATTAAATTCATCATAGACTTCTCTCGCTGGCTCCCCAAACTGGCGATGAGTCATGGCATTTGCATGCATGTGCTGGATAGTTGTGACAACCATATCCAGGAGGCTTCTCACAGAGTCAGTTTCAGAGAACTGAGCACAAATATTTTCAGTGTGTATCATACAGTGATATGACGTCACCAGAAAAACATCAGTCTCTTTGTTTTCAAGTATCAGCAAATCCAGGATCTTGACCTAACGGTTGGAGTACCATATATCATGACCTATTTTTTAAATATCTAACTGAAATTCTTCTTTGACAGATATAAAAGATTAAGAAATATCTGTGCCATAATTTTTTAGACTCTGAATTGTCATTTCTTTGCAAATATAGCAGTTCTTTGAGACAAAGCATACCCAAAGTATTAGTCAAACAGTCCTAAATCATGAGTCAACTAAAGTAAAGAAAAAATACTTACAATTTTTCAAATTCTGAATCAATTAATCTTGGATACTGTTAAAATTACATGTTACCCTACAGGCGACTCTTTTTACTGTAATCGAAGATATTTCATTTTCTAAAAAGTCATAATTTTTAAACAAAATTTCCATAATTGAAATACTCTCTTGTACTAGCGCCATCTACAACTGGTTTTCTTTCACGTGCAAGAATCCAAAGCAGGGCCTCCCCGGTGGCGCAGCGGTTGGGTGCTGCGCTGTGGAGCTGTTGGCAGCGGCGACGCGAGTTCGACGCCTGGCCGGGGAGAGTCCCACATGGCGCGGCAGACCTCTCCTGCCTTGCCCGCTGCTCCCCTCAGCAGTGTATTTCTGATATGCCTGTTCTGCTACCCGTTCCATCTCTGGTGAGCCCTCTCGCCGCCACGCGCCTCTGGCCTGTGCCCCAGCTTGTATATATAAATTAAAAAAATAAATAAATAAATAAATAAAAAAAAAAGAATCCAAAGCATTATAAAGCTGGCCAAAGTTACATGAGCAGAGCCTGTTATGCTTATTTTTTTAAACAATTTTCACTGGATATTCAATTCTGAATGCAGGCAGAATTGAATTACTGATTCTTTGCTGACTGTTCTCATCAAATTCACTTTCTGCATTTGCTGACAATGTCCCTTACTATTGCACTCTTTATTATCTTTAAACAATTTTTATATACCAGCTGTTTTGTTTTGCTGTTACAGCAGTTACTCGAAATTTTTTTTCTTTTTTTTTAAAGATTTATTTATTTATTGCATACAATCTGGGGTGTAGGCCAGAGGTATGTGGAGGTGGTGATGAGAGGATTCACCAGAGACAGAGTGGGGAGCAGAACAGGCAGATCAACTGAAGTACACTGCTGAGGGGAGCAGCAGGCAAGGCAGGAGAGGTCTGCTGCACCATGTGGGTTAGCTCCCTGGCTGGGTATCGAACTTGTGCTGCAGTGGCTGCCAATAGCTTCATAGGCTGAGACTTAAACCGTTGTGCCACCAGGGAGGCCCCTACTTGAAATTTTCAACATTCTTTCTTCCAGTCTCCTTGGATTACTCCCCTCTTGTGCTGTAGTACTAGTGTCTACATCTCCATTGAATTCTGCCTCAGTAATATACCTTCATTTTAAATTTAAAAATTAGTTCATACTTATTTTTATTTTGAAAATACTTATAAAGCATAGGCCATATCGCAGTTTAGTTACCAATCATGATTCACAAAGTTATCACCGTGAATGATGCTGTCTGTATAAAATGTTCGGATAATCACATTTCAATGTTAAATTAGTGCATAGGAAAAAGCATTTTGAGTTGAGTCAGTCTGCTGAAACTCACTGGTGACAATGGGTGTGTGTGTCATAGGAGAGATGACTCACACACCGGCCACGTGCAGTATGGTCAATGAGATGCGATAGTTAAGGTGAAATGTAGTCCTACTTAACCAATAAAGTCGAGTTTAATAGAGAAAATATTTTTCATTACTTTTAGTTTTTTTCAAAGATTTCTTTTTTATTTATTTATGCATATAAGAACTGGGGTGTATGCCAGAGGTGCGGGGGTGGGGGCGGTGAGAGGATTCACCAGAGACAGAGTGGGAAGCAGAACAGGTGGATCTACTGAAATACACTGCTGAGGGAACAGCGGGGAGACAGGAGAGGTCTGCTGCGCCATGTGGGGCAGCTCCCTGGCCGGGGATTGAACTCAAGCTGCAGTAGCTGATAGCTTCATAGCGCTGTGACTTTTTTTTTTATACATACAAGCTGGGGTACAGGCCAGAGGCGTGGGGCGGCGAGAGGGTTCACCAGAGACAGAGTGGGGAGCAGAACAGGCAGATCAGAAATACACTGCTGAGGGGAGCAGCGGGCAAAGCAGGAGAGGTCTGCTGCGCCATGTGGGATTCTCCCCCACCCGGCATCGAACTCGTGTAGCCGCTGCCGACAGCTCCACAGCGCAGCGCTCAACCGCTGCGCCACCAGGGAGGCTTCATAGTGCTGTGACTTTAAACCCTGCGCCACCAGGGAAGCCCACTACTTCAGTTTTAATTAAAATAAAATTTAGTAAAATTAAATAAAATTAAATCTTCAATTTCTCAGTCACTTTGGACTTTCAAGTGCGCAGTAGTCATGTGGGGCGAGTAGCTACCAAATTGGGTCACAGTGGTCTAGAGAAACAGAACTTTAACATACTAATTACTATTGATTGGGGCCCAGACTCTGTGAAGTTATATTTTTACCTATTAACTAGTAGAAAGATTAGATAAGTTGATGAGTGATATTTGGGGGGGTCCTGGAGAAAATGCAAATGATTTTTCCTGGTAGAAATTGTAACACTAATAATTGCGTTTTAATCTAAATTTGTAGTCAGCAATTTTATTCCAACATTCTTTCTTTTCCTATAGTGTTGCCCTTAAATTTGTTATCATAGGGACAATATATGACATGGAAAGAAATTCCCCAAATATTACTAAGTTAGGAAAAGCAGGTCACAAAAGAATATACACAGATTGGCCCTATTTTCGATATTTTTAAGTATATTTGTGATAGAAAAACAAAGAAGTTTGTCATTATTTATGGATAGACTTATGCATGCTTTCAGAACAGTTTACTTTTGCTGACCAGTATTAAAACTACAGCTAGACTAAGGAAAACCTCATAAAATCATTATCTCATTTTAACTCTGCTTGACTGCAGGAGGCCTATTTCCTTACCCGCCTCTCTGTTCCTATAAGACGCAGTGCACTACTCTGAGACAGTTTAGCAACACTGGAATTCTAGGAATTTGTCAGTTAATTGAAATACTCCCTTAAAAAAATGATGAGGAAGAGAGGATGACAGTGACAAATAGGAACACAAGACTATGGAATCCTTTGCTTGTCTTTTCAGTGACTACGTTATTTCTTTTCTGCTGGTTACTAAGCTGCTGGGCTGTTTTTGTACTGCTTTATGAAAAATACTTCAATGAGCCTAAATTGAGAGTAAATTGACAGTATCTTGTAAACACACCAACAACAGTAAACCCAGTGCATATTTCTATCTATGCTTGCCCCATCCCTGAGTGTATAACTCATCGTTTCGCTTTATCTCCCCCTCTGGCTTGTGAGTCCTTGACAGGGGCTGTGTTTTATTAACCTCTGAGGCTCAATGCCTAGGATAGTTCCTGGCATACAACAGGAGAGTAGGAATGCTATAAATCTGTGAGAAATGAGTAAGAGATGAATGGGGTTACCCACTCTTGAGTGCACACACTCATCCCTTACTATGTGTCACCCTTGGCATGGAGCTAAACTCGTGTAAATTTGGAACTTGTGTAAATTTGGAATAAAAGAGGACCGTGACTTAATGGCTTGAATAGTCTGAAATAATACATTTAAAAACAGAAATTCAAAGGCAAGGAACCAAGAAGACAACATAGACCAGACTAGTTTTACAGTTTGGGATGTTAATCTTATCTAGGAAATAATTGCATTATTGTGGAAGCCCAGTGTCTGTCAGCTCTGGGCCACAGTGTCGGGAGGGGCAAGGAATAAGGGGAAGAAGAGTCCATGTGAAGCAATGAGGAGCCCAGCAGCTCAGTAAACAGCCGAAAGGAAAGAGCGTAGTCACTGAAAAGACAAGCAAAGGATTCCATGGTCTTGTGTACTGTGCAGCCCCATCCAGAGGCCGTCTCGTATTTATTGGAGTCAGGTACAAAGGTGGGGTAAGTACGCAGGGTGTGTACCTGCGTGGGAGCTGCTATTGGGGATGTGAGCTAGGTGGAGTGACAGGGGCTGTTGCCCGGGGGCTCCATTGTACCTGCCAGTCGAGGCAGATTATCTCTATTCCAATATCTGCCCACTGTTTTGAGCAGATACTGGTTTCCCAGTATGCTCCTCACACCAGGACTTCCGCTCCTGGTGAGAAGTCCCCTGCATGACCCTACAACTAACTGACAAGCAGGAACTCTGGGCACCGAGATAATATCCCTCAGAATAAGGAGGAGTGGGGATCCCACAAGTGTCCTCGATAGACTTCTCTCAGTGGACACCCCAGCCTCCTTATGAGAAACTTAAAATGAAGAGACTGCTCTTTGCTCTTTCACTTTTCCAAACCTCATGATTCAGGAGCAGAAACACAAGTTGGCAAAGCTACAGAGAGTGGTATTCTGTTCTAAGCACAGACCCTGTTGAACTACAAATAGAATCAAGTGTTTTCATCACAGCTGGAATTCTACCTTCTCTGTCAGCTGTGGTGCCCACCTGTTGGGTAAATCCATCCATAGGTTCTAACCTTCTCCTGTATGCCTGTGGCCTTAAGACAGGTGTTTCCACTGAGAAAAAGGCATCTCTGAAGTAGCGTCCCTTGATCATTAATGTGGTGGTAGTGAGTTCATGTAGCAAAAGTTATTAAAAACAGATGAGGGGCCTCCCTGGTGGCGCAATGGGTTAAGCGCAGCACTATGAAGCTATTCACAGCCACTGAAGCATGAGTTCGATCCCCGGCCAGGGAAATTCCCACATGGCGCAGCAGACCTCTCCTGTCTCGCCTGCTGCTCCCCTCAGCAGTGTACTTCAGTAGATCTGCCTGTTCTGCTCCCCACTCTGTCTCTGGTGAATCCTCTCACCACCCCACACCTCTGGCCTACACCCCAGCTTGGATGCATAAATAAATAAATTAAAAAAAAAAAGAAAGGAAGAAAGAAGATGAGACACCTCACAGATTACTTACTAATTATAATGGAAAGTTCTGGTAGGCAAGACCCTGACCAAAAGATTCAACTTTTCATCATCAACAAGGGGACAAAGTGACGTCATGTGAGCCATGGTGACTGGGTTCTCCTTTGCTGCAAGATAAACTACTCCAGAAATTAGTGACTTCAGATAACATTTGAGGGGACCTTAAAATACAAATTGAGACAAATGAACTGAAACAGTTTCAAATTTACAATGTAGTCAATTGAGGAGGCGGCATTAATCCAAAAAACTTTGATACACAGAATTTGGAGAAAAAGAACTCTAAGCAAACAATGAACCCTAGTTAGAAATCTTTTTCTTTTGTGTAGGTGAAAGTCTGCAATTCTGAAAACTACTTTCTGTGCATTCTAGGATTACGTAAATAAGTATATATTTTGTAGATGATAATCTTTTCATTGTTGGAGAAGGTAGTTACAGTTATAGAAAGAGGAAGGAATAGATTGGGCGCAGCTGTGTTGAATTGGAACAGGAGGTTCTCTTATTTATTTTTGAGGCACCATTTTTTAGATAGAGAAATGGGTATAGATATGTGTCTCTGTGTATTCAATACATATGCATGTGTGTATGTACACACACATGTGTGTACATCTGTCTCCAGCTCTGTCTGCTGAGAGGGCAAAAGTAATTACACCAGTAATGATAAACATACCCAGCACGCAGATCTTGGTTTTGAAATAACATTCTCCTTGAAAAGGAAGCAGGAATCTTCAGAGCTATGACTGATTTCAAGACTAGAGCAAGGAAAATACGAGATGAGCCTGGATAACCTTGTACTAAAAAATAAGGCAACGCTTAAGAAATGACAGGGACATATAAAAAGTCAAAGCCAGTTTGAAGAATCTCGCTGGCCAACTCCGGAACCATTTGGCCATAAAACTAATAAATAACATCAAGGTTTATAATTTCTTGAACAGAGTAAGAATCTATGCGTCCACATTTATGAATAAGCATGCATATAAATAAGAAGAGAAAGACCTTTCTGATATATAGTAGAGAGCCAAATAATAAATGTAGAAGGAATGATGGAAAAATAAAATTCACCATTTAGCCACGGTCATCTTTCTCAATTGATTTAGGCAATAATCATTGATGAATGCTATAGCCAGTAGGTGGAAGTTTGGGTAGTGGCAGGAGAGTTACAGTATTAAAGTACCTCTCAAGAAGACATATGGTAGTTACGAAGGGGACAGCGGTGACTTCGAGCAGGTTCATCAGAACTGGCTGCCATTACTGAAATTAGGAGAGTTACCTCGTTATTGCTCCTAGGGCAAAGTTTCTCAGGATGGGGGTCCATGGATCATATGCATCAAAAATCACACTATGCTTATTAAAAATTGAGATCCCAAGGCTGCCATCTCAGACTTCATTCAGAATCAAAGGCACTAAAACCCAGATATCTTCCCTTTTGGTGAGGTTTCAGGCTATAATTATGAGGACTTAAGTTGGAGAAATTTTGCCCTAAAGCTTAGCCCAGCAAGCTTAGTAATTGGCATTCAGGGAATCTGATCTGATCTTGTTTAAAGGTCAGGTAGGGCAGAAGAAAGCTGAATACATACTCCAGTCAGAATTTGTTTAGTGATTAAAACTATTTCCTCACCATTTGAAAAAAAAATCCTCTTTGTGAGACAACGATCTAAAGAAAAGCTCTCAAGAACCCAGACTCTATCTAGAGCCGGAGTACAGCCCTGTCACATCACCTGTCTTCGGATGGAGCAGCACACATTTCCACGGGCCACGAATGCGCGTTCTTCTCTGTGCCTACTAGTCAGAAGACAAGGTTGAAGGACTATAGGGAAACCAAATAGGAGAGAGACACTTGGGGGTGGGGGAGGGGAGGATAAAGGCACAAAATGGAGTAGAAAAGGACACAAGGGACCATGGAGATGGATCACGGGTGAATAGGTGGTGGGTTACCCAAGGGGAATACAAAATGTAAAAGATATAAATAGCAAAAATATATATATTTAAAAAAAAAAAAGAAGACAAGGTTGAGAAGGAAATGGTCTTAGCCCCCAATGCACTGGTACCTCCAAAGATGAACCAGCCTCAAAAACAAAGAGTCCACAAAGCCACATCTCTTATGAACTGATGGGGATTATAATTAGTAAGTCCCCCCCATATTATTATTTGGCGAAATAACAGCATGCTTGGCTTCCACATTATTTTGAAATTTTATTGGTCTCATAACTCAGGAGATCTCAGAGTCCCTGATTTACAGCTCCCTAAGCCACTCCAGATTCCATTGTTCATGAAAACTCCTGGCCAGCCTGCTACAGGCGCTGCAAATATCTGCACATCTGCAGCCCACACTGTCGGGAACATGAGTAAATATCTATTTGGCTTAGAGTCCAGGTCCCCAGGTTTTTGAGACACGGTCAGTTCAATTTTCTTAGCTTTGGTCATATGCTTGAGTTACGATGTTTTTCCAAACGTTCCTCTTTTGTTTTCTTGCAGGAAACAAAACAGTCAAGCATTCAGTAAGCAACACTTTTGGACTTCTTATTTCTGCACCAACAAGCAGTGTCTTAGATTTCTTCAACTTTTAAAGAAAAGCTTTGTGTGGGTTATTGTGTTTTCCTCAGCTGAATAACCTTAATATGGAAATGTGCTCATGTTATACACCAAAGAAAGTTTCTGAAAATTTGAGCTTTTTAATCAGATGATCTTGTTCTTGCTCAGAAAGTGAAATTCCGTGGGGAAATGGCTACCTAGAGCAGCTTTTGTCCTTTTATAATATTTGTTTTCTTTTATTTCTCTCTAACCAAGAGGACACTTCAAAACTATCTGAATAAGGAGGATGGTATTACAAATGAGCTGTTCTGAGGTTTTCTTAAAAATCAGATCTGTTTTGGAAGCTACTATCAGTTGGAGAGTGGTTTACATATGAACTGTTTTAGCTTTAAATTCCTTAAAGTTAAGCCAACTCTGCATATGCACTATCTATGAAATAATGCCTGTGACTTTAGTAACCTAATAGGCTGGCATCCATTTCATGGGTGGTGGTAACCTATGGCCTTTGAAAAATAATTATCACGTGCCCACAAGCTTTCATTTAACCAGATTAATTAAGCTTTCATTGAACCAGCCTGGATAATGGAATCTTTTAAGTTAATTGACTCTATCTAGATCATGATTCTATGTAAAGGGAATTCGTGAATTATGAAGTATCTCTAACATTTGTAGGTTTGAAACAACATCACAATTTTAGGTTTTTAAAGAGAACTTATTCACATGAGTCTTTAAGGTAGAAATCTGAACCGGCTTAAAATATTTGCTTTTTTTCTGTGGGCTTTTTATCAATCATTTATAGCTCTTTATAACATCAGCTCTCGCTGGACTGGGTTTGTGGCTGTTAAGGTGGGTGGCATAAATGCACCATTGAACTATGTTAAGAAAGATGACCTAATGCTTGGGAACAAGGCAAAAGGAGGGCTGCTTGTCCTTCGGATGTGGGCCTAAAGCTCTGTTTAAAGGCCTTTATCTAACATGCCCACCCAAAGATTACTCAGGGCTTCAACGGAATATACTGTTGCCTCATAAAGGCTCACACATGTTAACTTGGAGAAGCAAAACGTTGTTGTGCAGAAGTGATAACCCCAAAGGTTGTGGTTTTGTAACAGGGTGGTCCCCAGGAGAAGGGGTGTGTCCCAGGTTCCCTGTCCCACCCAACCTAGGGTGGAGCTGAGCAGGATATGAGAAGCTTGAGACACACAGAAGAGAGGACACACACAGAGGAGACACACGGACAGAAGACAGGAGGAGACGGAAGAAGGATGGAGAGCCAGCAGAGGCCCAAGGAGCAGAGAAACTTGTAAAGAAGCTGCACTGGCCTGGACTGGTTGAAATAGACGTGGGTGAGAGACCCGTGG
>PVIJ01016820.1:0-31486 GCA_004024925.1 Scalopus aquaticus | reverse complement strand
GGGTCCCCTGCTGGGGTTCAGCCCCTCCTTTCCAGCGACATATGTTGTTGTCTTGTTGTGGCTGCTGTCATTAGTCCTTGCTTGGAGTCTTTCTATTCTTTTTCCCCTCTCCCCCCCTTTCCTCCGATGTTTGCTTGGGGCTATTCCTGCCCCTGGGGTTATGCCTGGTGGGGGGCGGGGGTTGGGAGCTCCTGGTCTTAGTTTGTTTTCTGCTGCTTGGGGCCTGCTACTTCACAAAGGGGTGCAGGGGTGGAGGTTGTGGGTGGCTGTTGATCAGCATTTCACCTCACCTAGTTTCTAGGGTGCCAGTGTGCAGCTGCCTAGAAATTGGAGGGGGTGGTGAATGCTGGGCGGTGTTCACCACCTGTTGTGGTCTTTTTTGTTTGTTTGTTTGTTTGTTTGCTTTTTGCTGCCCTCCATGTGCCAAGATGCTGACACTTTGCAGGGGATGGTGTGGCCAGAGAGTTTGTCAACAGGAGATTTTGGGGATTGTCAGTCAATAGTCTTTAAATTCCATCCTGGAGATTTTTTTGCAACAGGTATGGGAGGGGTTCTGGGGATTGTGAGACAATAGTCCTTAAATTCTATCTTTCCTCTCCTATTCATTTGCATTCTAAAGCCCAGAAAGAGGTTGTCGCTGCAGGAGGTTTTCCAGCCCAACCGGTTTTTCTGGCTAGACGGGGGAGGAGGTTCTTGCTTGTACTTTCTCCTCTTTGAGATGTTACCTAGCCCCAGGTGGGGGATGGGACACAGTGACCCTCCCACTTTCCTGCTCCTCAGGGCTGCCACGCAGGGAAGAGAGGGGGGTCGTGGGGTGGGGGAGTGGGGGCCGCGCTCCCAGTCGGCTGGCCAGAGCCCTCCGACCTCACCGCAGTTTCTAACCTTGTATTCAGTGGCTCTCAGCGGGAGCTGGTCCGCCCATCTCTCCTCTCTGCTCCTCCTTTGTGTGGGATTAGATGTCCCCTCTCTTCTCTTTACTCCGACTCTTCAGTTTATTTATAAGTCCAAAGCACCCCCAGGGTCGAGTGTATTGCGTAGGGTATCCGGTTCTCGTTGAGACAGCTCTCAAAGTTAGGGATATTTTTCCCCAAGAATCGATTTTTTGCAGGAGAGCCTGATCCTAGCGTCTGTTCACCGCCATGTTTTGGGGGCGTGTCCTATATTTCCTTTAAAAACACAGGGACCACGGAGATGGATCACGGGTGAATTGGTGGTGGGCTACCCAAGGGGAATACAAAATGTGAAAGACATAAATAACAATAAAAAAATATATATATAAAAAAATAAAGTGTGTGATACCATTTAAAATCATTAATTCATATTAGTTTTTTCACTAAGAATGTTTATAATAGTGAGTGATAGAAATTTAACTACAATGAATTACATGCTATGATATTACTCAATATTTGGACATCTGCCAGAATCTAAAGAGACAATATAGAAGCCAGGTCACCTCTAGGAGCTTAGGGTTTTGTAAGCAAAGATAAAGCTAATAGTAGGATTTCATACCTCTCTTTCCTATTTATATATAATTTATGTCTTTCTCTGCTTGGCTTTATTCTCTCCGATTTCATATAAGCTTTAATCTGGTGAACATTATGAAGTTTCTGGGCACTTTTCCTCTGTTTTCAGAAAGAAAATTCCAGAATAAGGATCTTCTTGGGTCAGTTTAGTTTACATGCCTAACCTTGGGTGGGTGGCTAGAGAAATGTGGAATACTTTGCTCCAGTAAGAGAGACAAGAAACACTCCTATAGTGGATGGTGTTTATTACCAGAAAAGCAAGGTATTTGGGTGTGACAAGAACTTAATATAGGAGTATGTGGAACAGACAAAACATTTTATTAATGATACCTTTGCATAATTCTTTGCTTAATATCCATGTGTATTATTATGAAAAACAGGGAATGTGTATTTTCCTCATTACTTTTTTCCATTGCCCATCACAGTCCGTAGAGCCTTATGATTTTTCATATTTTTTTGCTGTTGAATAAATGGATGTATGCAAAAAAAATTATATTGATTGAGAGGAAAGAGTTTAAGTGATTAAATAATTAATTAATCCATAATAAATGAAGCATAATAGGATAATTATTTTTTAGTATAATGAAAATTTAAAGATTTAATTCAGACATTCTTAGTGTATTTATGCACATCATGTGCTCATTTTGTGGTCCACTGTTTTGAAAGCTTTAAGATTTACTACAAGCAATGAGACTTGATGGGAAGAAGAACTTTAGTGAACAGATGTTACATTTTCAATGAGCTTGTCCTGCTAAGATCAAATGAGTTATATAACTCTGTATTAAACTGTGTAAGCCGGGCTGAGGACATGTTAGATCATTCTAACCTTAAACTAGTCTCCATTTCTTTGGTGGTCACAACTTCACATTTCTCATTTACAATAGTCACAGGCATCGACCCATGAAGAAAATGACCCCCTCTCTCTATTAGCACTTCAGTATAGGTCACATTGACCCAGGCAGCATAACCCTGGGAAATGAGATCCTCCTGGAGAGCCTCGATGAACTACCAGCAAGTCATTTCCTATTGGAATGATTTTAATGCACTCCTGGGAGCCTAACATTTGTGAGAATTGTAATTCCCATATGAAGTTTTTCTTGATTTTTAATCATCCTCTCAGGTCATGTTTGAATTTAACAATAGTGTTCAAGGTACAACTGGGTAAAAAAAAGACAAAGAAATAGGAGAAAAAAGATAATCTATCAAATTAAGAATTACCTAACACTTTATATTTCTAGAAAAAAGAATAGAAAGAGGTGGAGATGGAGGTGGAGGGAGGAATAGAGGAGGTATTGAGAATTAACTTTTACTTAAGCATCTACTACATGATCTGCTCTGTTAGATATTTTATATATGAAAACTTCTACAATAATCCAGTGAAACCAGTGAGACACCTCTTATCTCAGTGTGGCAAATAAGGAAATGTAATCTCAGAGAGATTAAATAGTTTTCCCTAGTTCACACTTGGTCCCAGTTTCTTTCTATGGCTACTTCTTGGATAATATGATAAAAAATTGGTAGAGATAAAGGGTAAAAGAACCTGAAGGAAAGTTAATTAAGGAGACATCAAAGAGAGTTATATAGGTTGAAATTTTTCCAAGTTAAATTAGTTTCATTTGGATTTTCTAGTTTCCCCATAAAGCACCCCAAATTAGATTATCATTTAGTGTGGATGATTTAACTCAAGAAACAATGTAGTAGGGAAAAAAATCTGGTTAGTTGAAACAATTATTTCATGTCAAAAAGCTTAATTCACCATTTATACTGGACTTTTTTTTTTCTCCCTGGAACTATGAATGATTGAGTCTTTCAAATAAAATAGAAGACTAAATTCACTTTCTTTGGGTGCCTCAGATGCTGTTAGATCGCTTATGACAGAGAATATACCTATGCTTCTTAAAAAGACTGCTGATTCCCAAGTATAGCATGAAAACTATTGCACAGAACAGGCCCATTCTGCAAAATAGAGTAATATTTCTGTTTGTTATAGGGCAACTCCTTGGGAAACAGAGGTGACTAAGATTGTGAGCCCTTCCAGCACACTTAAGAATTCAAGACACAAAAGCACAAGACACAAAAGCAGACATGTAAAGAGAAAGATTTTGTTAGAAATTATATACAGGGGGAGGTATGAGAGAGAGAGAAAAAAGTAGGGAGGGGAAGAGTGGAAGAGGAAGATGAGAATGAGGAAGAGATTAATTGGCTAGCAAGTGGCCAGGTGCAAATGCCTACCAATACATTGTCTAAGAAGAGACCTGGGTGCAAGATGAAGTCAATAAAACAAGAAAGTGACCATGCACACAGTCAGTCTTTTAAGTCCAACATGGCTGCTTAGCTAAGCCCTTAGTTTCCAGTAGTTGCCCCCCAACCTCCCTATTTAAAAGTAGGTGCATTGCATGCTGGGTGTTGTAATGGTCCCCACCTGACATTTCAGTGGCATGTGGCTCAATCAGACATTAATTGATGGTCAGTATTCACTAGACATTGAGGACTGAGCAGTAAGCAAGAGACATGGTTCCAGCCTCTGTAAAGTTTATATTGAAGAAGGACAAAATTAAACAAAGGCTTTTAAATTAACACTTAAATAATTATAATGCTGAATATAATTATTTTTCTTTTGAACACAATTCTATCATAAAGAATTGAACGAACTAGTGAAAATGATTTAAATTTATTGATATTCTGTTTCCTTATATGAATATCAAGGCTAATACTACCTGTTCCCAGGGTTGTCTAGTATTTGCATATCAACCTCTTTAACAGAAAATTTTGAAACTATAAAGTACCTAGATAATGTACCCAGGTAATACTGGAAAATATGCATACCACATTTATGTAAAAACTTTGTGTGAAAGTTGCTAACAGATAGTAATAATCATGATAGCTTAAATATACTAAGGCCTTACTATGTATTTAACCCAATTTTATTACTCTATATCTGTTCTTTTTGGAATGAAATATTGAGACTTCGATAATTGAATAAATTGCTCAAAATTTTATAGTAGGAAATAGTGGGGAAGGTGTTAACTGAGTAGTTCAAAAGTTGCATTTGACATGAGCCCTTGCTAAGAAGTACAAAGTTTTCCCACAAATACCTCAAACATGAAATGGGAAGCATCATATATTATTGATGGGAATATAAATTTGTGCAGCTACTATGGAAAGCATTATAGAGATTCCTCAAAAAATTAAGAATAGAAACATCATATGATCCAGCTATTGTATTTCTGGGCATTTTTCTGAAGGATACAAAGAATACAAAAATACTAATTCAAAGAGATATGTGTATGCCCAATTTCATGTCAGCATTATTCACAATAAGCAAGAGTTGGAAACAGCTTAAGTCTCTACTGAACAGATGAGTGGATAGAGAAGATGTGGAATAGTTATACAATGGACTACTACTCAGCTATTAAAAATCTTGAAATTCTGCATTTATAGCAACATGGATGGAACAATATTGTATTATGATCATTAAAGTAGGATAAGTTACACAGAGAAAGACAACCATATGATTTCCCTTATATGTGATAACTAAAGAAATAAAACAGGTGAGCAAATAAAATAAGAACAAACTTGTAGACTATAAGAACAAAATAGTGGTTAGCGGAAGGGAAAGGGAAAAGGAAGATGTATAAATTGGGTAAAAAGAGTCAACTCTATGGTGATGGATTGAAGCTAGAATTCTGGTGGTGAATATAGTGTATTATATATAGATGTTGATTGATAAGTCTGTATACCTTAATTCTACGTAATGTTACAATTCAATGTTACTTCAATTTAAAAAAAGTACTTCAAACACCAAATGTTTGTTCTATTCGTCAAAACCTGTGAAATGCATTCATATTAAGAGTTAGGTAACAGGATTCAGTGTTTTTTTTATGGAATCTAAAGTATTTTTACAGGAAAAAAAACTAACAGTTGATTATAGGTATTGTCAAGAAGTGGGAGAGATGCCGTTGGACCACTGAAACTTTTGTAGAGAATTTACACAGGTGGCACATTTGTTACTTATAAATGAGCATTCACACAACTGTGAGGTAGTTCAGCTTTTTTCTTATGATGAGTTTTTGAAAATAGTAGTCTTTCCAAACCAAAGCTAAGTTGATTCTAGGAAACAAAATAATAGACTGGAAAATAAAGCATAGTTTAGTTTTCTTTATCTGTAAAATAAAGGTTAAAATTAGACCATTTTAAGGTTCTTTCTTGAATCTATATAAATTATGTATCGACTTTATCTTCATCTTTTTGATCTGTTATTTTTATTCTTTTTTTTTAAAGATTTATTTATGCATACAAGAGTTGGGGGTGCAGGCCAGTGATATGGCGGTCGGGGGGGAGGCGTGAGAGGATTCACCAGAGACAGAGTGGGGAGCAGAACAGGCAGATCAACTGAAATACGCTGTTGAGAGGGGCAGCGGGTGAGGCAGGAGAGCAGGGATCGAACTTGCAGTGGCTGTGGATAGCTTCATAGGCTGAGACTTAACCCCTTGCGCCACCAGGGAGGCCTAGAAAGTGTTTATTCTTACTTTTAGCTGAAATGATAAAATGGTGTAGGTGTAGGGAGGTGCTAAGTCATCTACCTGAGGTTAAAATATACTCTGGATCAGATATTGACAAACTAGGGTCTGCAAACCAAATCCTGCCCACTGCCTGATTTTATAAGCGTTTTATTGGAGCACAGCCGCCCGCATTTATTTCCATGTTATCTATGTCTATGACTGCTTTTACAGTTGATTAGTTACTACAAAAGACTTTATGTTGCATGAAACCAAAAATATTTACTGTCTCCTCCTCACAACAGCTCTAGATGAAATGATAATTAAATAGATATTATATGTGTTAACAGAGAGAGAGTTCAAAGATAAATTTGAAAGGCAGGTTAGCCAGCAGGGCCAAAAATACAAGCCTGAATGGGGAAGGACAAGAAGGCAGTAAAGATTTTATTGGGTCAGTCCAGAGCAAAGTGCACTAAGAAATCAAAATATAACCTTTGAACAGAATGTAGGAAGAAAAGTGAGTTCATGGAACAGGGGGTAGTTAGGGACCAGGATAGCTTAATGGAGCTAAGTAGAACCAACTATCACCAGTTGAGTGGGATCAGGCAAGGGAGCTGATTGTAATCAGGAAAAAAGGTATATTCAGAAGCTGAACGTTGTCATGAAGCAGGGTGTAAGTGCAGGCGGGAGTGTGGGTAGTCAGGGAGCAGAGTGTAGTCAGGGGTGTACTCCAGGAGCAGAGTATAGTCAGGTGGCTGAATGTAGTCACAGAACAGACTGCAGTCAGGAAGCAAACTATAGTCAGAGAGAAAAGTGTGGGCAGAGAGAAGGGCGTAGGCAGGGAGCTAATTGTAGACATAGAGCAGAATGTGGTCAAAAAACAGAGTGCAGTTAGGGAGAAGGGTGTAGATCTGGATCAGAATGTAGTCTGAGAGCAGGCTGTAGGAAGAGAATGCCATTGTCAGTTTGCTGAATGCTATCCCAGGGTACAGTGTAGATGCACAGCCCAGTGCCTTTAGGGAGCAGTGTGGTGAGGGAGCAGAACAGCAAGTGGCAGAGTGCTGTGAGGAAGCAGGATGTAATCAGGAGCAGACAAGGAGCATAGTGTAACTATGGCTTATAGCGAGGGCTCAGGATACAGTCCAGTGGGAGGGTGTTTTCAGACCCTCCAGTGGGAGGGTGTTTTCAGTAGCACATATTTTGATAGTAGGGCATGTGGTCAGGGAGCAATGTTTGATCAGCACCTAGGCACTGTCAGGGGAGAAGTATGTAGCAGAAAGCGGATTGTAGACAGCCAGTAGGATGTAGTTATGGGTACACTGTGGTTAAGAAGCCAAGTGCAGTGAAGGTGTAGAATGTGATCAGGAAGCAGAGTGTAGTCAGAGAGCAAGTGTAGTTCAGGAGCTGCTGTGTTCAGGGAGCGTTGTAGTAAGAGAGCTGCTTGTAGCCAGATAATCAGGGAATCAATTGTAGAGCCTTAGCAAGTCAACAAACTGGTATTGGTGAGACTGAGAGTTTACAACTTTGAGTTTTAGGGCCTCCCCGGAGGCGCAGCGGTTAAGCGCTGCACTGTGGAGCTGTCAGCAGCTGCGACACGAGTTCGACGCCCGGCCAGGGAGAATCCCACGTGGCACGGCAGAGCTCTCCTGCCTCGCCCGCTGCTCTCCTCAGCTGTGTATTTCTGATCTGCCTGTTCTGCTCCCCGCTCTGTCTCTGGTGAACCCTCTCGCCGCCCCACGCCTCTGGCCTGTACCCCAGCTTGTATGTATAAATAAAAAATAAATAAAACTTTGAGTTTTAATTCTAGGTCAGAATCTGTTTACTTTCTGGGCTCCCCACCTTAGCCCTACATAGAGAGGCATCAAGTGTCTATTTTGAGGCAAGCACTGTGCTAAGTGTTCTTCCCCCTGCTGGTTGCACAATTGCCTGGATAGCCATTATTATGGCCTAAAGGAAATCAGAGTTACAAAGATGGGAACTGGTTCATGAATGATGCCAAGGTGCTGGGATCCTGGGAAAGTCTGATTCTGTGGCTATGCTTTGTGTTTGTGCAAATAATAATGAGAATAATTATGAAACTCAGTACATGTGTACCTGCCAGCTTTAGTCATTGTGTACAAGGTTAGTTGAAACTCATCATGAATCAAAAAAAGAATAGCGTTTTATGTAATGAAATATAATGCTTTATTCAAAGTGATTTGTCAGCTTCAAGAATAGCAATAATATTGTACAGTAAATTAAACCTTGAGTAATTGGAGGATTTTCCCCCATACTGCCAGCTGCTAATACAGTTTGACAATATACCTAATCAAAATCACATAGCTTAATTGCTTTTGATGCATTCATAATTATATTTACCAGGACTTTAATGCACAACCCACAACACACACATGCACCTTGATACATACACAACACACAAAATCCTCTCACATGTGAAGAATTGTGAAATAATTTAAAGAGGTGGTTTTTAGAAGGTAAATGCAACATTGAGGTTTTTTCTTTTTAATCATTTTTACATTACATCTCAGGATAAATGTCTCTTTTTATTTCACTGATACATTATATGCTTAGTAATAAATAGTTCATTTATATCTCTTGAGTAAATCCAGCTAGTAGGAAACATTTATTGCCTCATAAAATGAAAACTGAGTGAAGCTTTCATATGGATTAAACCATTTGACTAAGGTGCTAGAAACAATAGCATTTTTTTTGAAATTATGGCCTTGTAGGAGACTGGAATTTCTAAGTAAGCATACATGAATGCACGCACATTCAACAGATTTTTATTCTACACAAATCTTTAAAAAGAGACTGAGAAGAAACGGAGGTGATTCACTCTGTCATAATCAATGAAAGGTCTCTGACCTTGCTTTTGGACCAACTTTATTTTTGTTAGTCTGAAAAATCTATCTAGACTTTGTAACATTGAAATACTATGAGCAAGCAAAACCATAATTGGCCAAATTTTTAAAAACCTGGGGTCAGTAGTGTGTAAATCTGCTGGAAAACACCTCATTCACTTTTCTCTTCTGTTATTAGCAGTAGACTAAATATGGTGATTTCTTTCGGGAGATTTCACCTCTCTGTAGATTTCTGGAAAATTATATTTTCTACAGCTTTAAAATAATATTTTAAATCTCTGAACGCCTATTCTCCTTGACAGATCCATTGTTGTACTTAAACTGGTATATGTTATCATTGACCCACACATACATGATCTCAAATCTTGGCAGTTTCTTTCCTAGAAAAGAAATTCTCTTCACCCATCAAAATCACACTCACTTTTGTGAAATCTACTAAAATTTAGCGTGTTCTGCAAAACCATCCTGAATACTCCAAACTAAATTTACTTTTTCTGTATTTGTTTTATTTCTTGTGTATGCCATTAATGCAGTTAGTATACCTTTAAGTTTGCCATTTTAGAATGGAATACTTCAATTCTCCACAACTTAAGTCATATTTACAGACTCATCTTATGCATTTAAGAGCTATGATTACAACAGTAGTGATCTTGTGAACATAAAATAATATTAAGCAAGCATAGTCTCTAGATATCTTCCCATCTGAGATATAGAAAACTATTTTCCCAATAAAAAAACACAACAAAACAAAACAAAAATAAGCAACTATAATTCAGAGCCATTCTGCAGGGAAGAGGGGGGAGGGAGAGGGCTCAAAACGAGGGCAGAAAGAGCACAAGGACTATGGTGATGGTGCACAGGTGAATTGATGGTGGGAATTCTATGGGGAATACATTTGAGAAAAGAAAGCAAACATTGTGAAAAAATGAACAACAATGATGGCAAATATATATATATATATACATGTATATATATGTGTGTGTATGTGTATATACACACATACACACGCAAAAATTATATTAAAAAAAAAAAAAACTTTTCCATGGGTGGATGGGTCAGAGAGAAAGGGGTTGGGCAAGAGATTAGTCAGAAACGTGGAGCTGATTTCAGTGTAATCACAGAGAATGATAGTCAGTTGTTACAGTCACAGCCTGGAACCAGATCAGTCTCGCCCCACAGTTCACTCCATCCCCTGTTCCCATAAGTGAGTCTCTTTCTTAGTGACTCACCTTTCTGAGGTTGTTATAGCAGAACTAGAATTTATTTTATTTTTTTTTTTTTTTGTATTCCAGTGTCTCTTTTCTTCATTGGGCTCTGACTAAGGGTAATTCTTTTTGGTCTATTTTTAAAATTTCTTTTGAGAAATAGAATTTGACAAAATTAAGAATCAAAACATTTTTCTTTTTGTAGCAGACTGCCCAGAACAAAATAACCTTTGATTTTTCTACATTTTTGATAAAAGCTTATTAATCCCCTCTATCTAACCCTGACATAGACTGTAACATTTTTTTAAAATGAGCTTATAGAAACAAATATTAGAAAGAGAACACTAACACATTGCACCCCCTTTTCTTGTTTTCACAGGGTTAAAGATCCCAAACAGAACTTTAACTAGCCAATTCACTTCCACTGATTCATTTTTAAAGTTTTCACCTTCAGAGCCTATATTGGTCAGTTTGAGTTAATGTAACAACATATCATGGTTTAACAACAAAGATACATTCCTCATAGTTCTGGAGGCTGGGAAGTAGAAGATTAAGGTTCCAACATATATGGTGTCTGAAGAGTGCTCTCTTCCTGATTAGCTTATGGCCACCCTCTTGCTATAACTTTGCATGGTGGAGAAAGAGCGAGCGAGCTCTGGTCTCCTACTCTTTTTATAAGAACACTAATTCCATCATGGAGGCTCCATCCTCATTGAAACCTAATTAACTCCTAATGACCCCATTTCCAAGTACCATCATCTGGGGATTGGTACTTTACCATACAAATTTGGGAGGAACATAAAAATTCAATCCATAGCAGAGCTCTTATCTTTTATGTAGATAGGGAACCAGTCATTAACTTTGCCTTTACCTCTGATTTCCCTCCACCAACGCCCCAGACTTTTCATCTGGTCAACAATGATCAAGGGCTTACTATATACCTGGAACTAAATAAGATACTGGAAACACAGACATGAATGGCACCAGTTATAAAGGTCCCCATCTTCAATTTAGGGTAACAGAAGTGTTCTTAAATAGTTAAGATTCAGTGTGGGACTGCCAGAATAGAAGTATGTTTTAGGTTGTATGTGAATATTAAGAGGGAGGTAGCTAACTTTCCTATTCAAAGAAGATGAATCATTCTGTTTGGCAGAAGGAAGGAAGGAAGGAAGGGAGGGAGGGAGGGAGGGAGGAAGGAAGGAAGGAAGGAAGGAAGGAAGGAAGGAAGGAAGGAAGATGAGTCAGAAACCATTTCAGAAAAAAATCTCACATATTATCCTAAGAAGTTTATCCTTTTCCATAAATGTTGGAGAGCTGGGTTTGAAATTTTAGATTGGCATGAAAGCTGAAGAAGTGGACCAATCTGATCACTCAGGGGATGTTTCTGATCATGATTGATTTTTATTAAGTCAAGTCAATATAAAGAGGACATTCAGCAGGCAAGAACTTTTAAGATGAAGGAACTGTTCTTTCTAGTATTAGAATAACAGCAGATATGTATGTTAACCTATAGAACTATACATTAAAAGAATAAACTTCATTATATTCATAGTAAGCAAAAACAGTTAAAAGGATATGAATTTAGTAGTTTTGGAATATTATATTTGACTGAAAACATCAACAAAAAAACGTAAACAGAAAGAATTATACATAAACACTGTATCTAGTTGGTAAAGTTGTTTCCTGTAAGAGTACGATTAAAGATTCTGAAACCACATGTGTATACTGAGGATGAGCGAACAGGTGAATGGATGACAGATGGTGGCAGCCAGGTTTCTCACTGTCGGAGAGAAAAGCTAGAGATAAACAATAAAGTAAAACTAGAATAACCCTTGTGTTATATAAAGTCAGAGTATGATTTTGAATTTTTTTAATATGAATACAAAGAGATAGGTACAGAAACAACTATAGATATATGTAGACACACGAGTTCATGTATATAAATATGTTAACTTTGTCTGCTGAAAGTACTAGATGAACCCCCAGGAGAAGTGAGCACACCCAATATCTAGATCCTTGTTTTTAAATACTATTCTCCAACAAAATTAACCAGTGCTTCTTGGAGAAATGACAGATTCTAGGGCCAGGACAGGGGAAATACAAGATGATTCTGGAACATCTCATGGTATCAGAAAGTAAGGAATGTTAAAAAAAAATTAAAGTGTGAATGTATGTCAAATCCCTAAGGAAACCAATTGAAAAACTGTAATGGTTCGATGATTTGAGCAACAAAAATAAATAATATAGCCAAGGTATAAAGTAGGTATACCTGAGTCCATACTGATGTAAATTAATGAGTAACTTAAAAAGGAGAAACAATAAATCTTTTACAGATCTATCAAACAAATGTGTACTGATAATATTCCTTTCTTAAAGGGTTACATTTTGGGGCCTCCCTGGTGGCGCAGAGGCTAGGTGCTGCGCTGTGATGCTGTGAGCAGCAGCCATGCGAGTTCAATGGCCAGGGAGATTCCCAAATGCCGTGGCAGACCTCTCCTGCCTCTCCCACTGCTCCCCTCAGCACTGTATTTTCATTGATCTGCCTGTTCTGCTCCCCACTTTATCTCCGGTGAACCATCTCGCCGCCCCACACCTCTGGCCTGTACCCCAGCTTGTATGCATAATTAAATAAATCTTTTTTTTTTAAAAGGGACACATTTTGTATTTGTCTTCTCTATGTGCTGACAATAATTTAATGTGCTTAAAATAATAGGATAAAATAAAATAGTAAAATTAAATTAAAAATAAGATAAAAGAAATTAAATTTAAAACTTTGGAGAAAGTTTTAACACTTTGGAGAGAGTTGGTGTCAAGTTGAATTTCTTTTCAAAGACTTATTTATGCATATAAGAACTAAGGTGTAGGCCAGAAGTGCATGGGATGAGAGGTTTCACCAGAGACAGAGTGGCAAGGGGGTGAGACAGGAGAAGTCTGCTGTGCTATATGTGGGTTATCTCCCTGGCCGGGGATCGAACTCAGGCCACTGCGGTGGTAACACAAGGACTTAACCCCACCAAAGAGGCCTCCAAGATAAATATCTTGACACCAAATTACAAAGTCTGCTTCATCATTGAACTAGGTCATTTATTGTTCCTATAGACCTCTCACCTGTAATGTTTTCTACTTGATCGTTCATGTTTTGGCCCATTCTTTATGGCCTGTTTCAAATATTATATTTTTCCTCCAAAGCTCAATGAATGTTAGACAATGTGGTACAAAAAGAAAAGTTCTTAGTAAAGTTTTGTTGATTTGCTTAATTAAGCTTAAATAATTTTTTGCCTAGTTATAACGAATAACTCCATTCTCTCACTCTGTCTCTACATATACATATACGTATACATATACATATACAGATACAGATACAGATTCAGATACAGATACATATACACATAATTGGCCTCAGCTTTCTATAGATATGGACATGAATGTTTGTATTTAGTGTATGTAATAAATATACATAGATGCATGTCCACAAACACACACATATGCACATGTGCTCTCTAAACTTATTGACAAAGGGTGATAAGCATGCCTGCCTGATATTACTGCTGTCTCAATCCCTCACTACACTTGAAACCTTTTTTCTCTTATTGAAAGAGAGGGGGAAGTAAATAAATTATTTATTTCAACAATCTGATGATAGCACAGCAAATAAGAAGGGCAGTGGGACACTCCATTAGAACAATTATTAAAACAATGAAATTTATCACACATTACCTACTCCCCATTTTATTTTCCCAAGTAATTCATTTTTCACAAATGGTTTATCTTCACAATTATTATTTATGATATTAATCTATAGAAAGAAAGTGTTTTGTGCAGTACTTTTGCCTAGGCATTACATTGATTTTTGTAGTAGAAATAAAATATTCCCAAATGTTAGCTCATGCAATTGTTGACATTTCAGACATGTGAGGACATAGACCCAAAAGTGTTTGGATTTCTATGAATAGAACATCAAAAGATCATCCCAGGTTTGGGGGGAATGTTTAGGGTTATTGAGTAATGCATTTTTGAACCTATTGCTCTAAAACTGGTATTTTACAATTATATGAATAATGTAAGTTAAATTTTTTCCACAAATGAAAATATTACTCATTTTCTTCTTGCTAGAGATCTCAAGGTAGGCAGACATTTGGAGGTAAAGAATTACGAATTCATAGTGTTATGAACTTCATTCCTATGAATAATTATGTAATTATAAACCTATGTGGGCATTATAAAGAAAAGGGTACCCAGTCTTTGTTTCAAGCATCTGTAAGTCATGGTAAACACAACTTTTGCGAGTACTGCACAAGCCCCAGAATTACAAGTTGAGACTGCCTTCTAAAAACATCCTATTAAAGAAAGTGTTCTGGGATACCACAATGAGAATCACTAACTACAGGCCTTAAATGGAGTCTTTTGACTATTTGCCTTCTGAGGAATTTCACTAATATCCTACTGTTTTTTAAGCAATTAAAATGCAAATAAACATTTAAGGGTAGTAGATTGGGAGCCCAGATTTGAAAAGGATATTACTCTATATTCACTGAAGCTGCTTGGTTTCTTTTAATTGAATGCTGCTTTGTAGATGTGCCTTCTGATTAATACTATTCACCTCAGACAGTCTTTTTTTTTGGCAGATAAGAAATTTGTTTTTGTGCTTTTCATGCTAAAATCTAATTCTTCTCCTTTCCATGGTTAACAAGAAATGTTCATTAAAAAAAAAGTGAAATTGTGCTATGCATAAACATTTTAGAGTTGGAAATTTAAAATCCTAAGATTAAGTTTAAGAATCTTTCCAGCATGGGTTGAAAAGGGAGGCATTGATGTTTGCTTGTAGATAAAGGAATAGCAGCAAGTTACTGTTGCCTTGTTTTCATCAACTAACTCTTCACCCATGAATAAACGTATGATGAAGTACATTAATCTGTGAAAAAGGACTCCTGAACAAAGAGATATCCAGATGGTGCTATGGTAATCTAAATGCTCCTAATGGAATTATGTGATGCTTCTGCAACTGATGTCAAGGTATTTCATCTCATCTTGTCTGCAAATAGGCTGGTATTATCTCACACTATAATTATAAAAGCTATCATAATTGTTCAAGGAATTGATAAAGATAAAATTATTTTCATAACTCTCAATATCGGTAAAGGAGAATTTGGAGTTCATATTTGTCAGAAAATTATATTAGAGGTCAAATGCAGTTTTTAAATATAGATTTATTTCATCTTTATTTTCCCTTAACAGTGATTCAGGAGGCATAGAAAGACAAATTATTAAATTGAAATGCTCCATCTTTTTTTTTTCTTGTTCTCTTCTCATTAAGAATCTACCCTTATCATCTGTAATATTTACCAAGTGGGAGAAATAGACAGACATGATCATCCATTTTATCAATAGATTGGGTGGTCAGAGGTGGTAAACTGAGACTGTCTCTCAAACAAGTATTGAGGAGACTTGAGATATGTCACAGGACTGAGATTAGTCCTCCCATATTCATATCAGCAAAAGAGAATGGTTAGAAAGAAATTACCTAATATAACACATTCTGGAAGAGGGAAAGAAATGGAAAATAATTTTCTATTCAAATCATTGAGTGACTTTGTTAACAGATAAGATGAAGTTCAATATACATAAGTAGGTATTCAAAATCCTAAGGATACAGGATATGCCACTCCAAACACCAGGGTTATTTTGAGCTGAAGGCATTTGAGAAGCAACTGGATGTGGGAAGAATTCTCTATTTCCTCTTAACTCTCTAAAGCAGGACTTATATTCCCCTTGTGAAGATGTCACAACCTGTACCCAAAAGAGCAGAAAGTGAACTCAGCTTACCAGAAAGGAAGTGCTGAGAAGAATTTGTATAAAGAGACCTCATTAAACCAACCTACTCTTCTTTTGTCTCCCCCATGTGTTTCTAATTCATTTACTCATGATATATAGTCTGTTGAAGCCCAAACACTCTTTCCTTTCTTTGTTAAAATATATAGAAGGCGTCAAATCTAACCACTTTCAGTTTCACTTCTTTTCTGTGAACAACCTTCACATAAAATATCTAATGGATATTATATTCCTGTTACTCATGTTAATGCCTTTTATTAGTTTAATTCACTGACCTGGAATTCAATCAGTGAGGATGAAGAAAAAGGTTTTCTCCCTTGAAGACATGTCTTTAAATGTCTTTAAATTCACCTTTCGTAACTCACCTACTCCAAACTTCTATTCCAGCCTTTTTAATCATTGATGTTCTATAATTTTTTTTGTACTGTTACCTGGAGAGCATATTAGTTCTAACACTTATAGCTTTATTTATGCTTCTTCCTTTGTCTGTCTTGCCTTCATTCTAAATCGTCCAAATTTTAATTTATATTCAACTCCCTTATTAAGCTTTTCCTGACTTCTTCATATAGAGTGACTTCTCTAAATACCAAGAGGAGTTTTAATTACTTCCATTCATTTATAATTTATACATGATGTGTGTTGCCTTGTAATATTGGGGGGTTTTTTGTTGTTGTTGTTTTTGGTTTTTTGTGGGTTTTTTTTTGTTTGTTTGTTTTGTTTTTGCTTATGCTTCTTCATTGTATATCCCTGGAGATCAGCAATCATGATTTAGGTTCTGTATGTATATTGTTTAGTACAAAATTCAAAACTTGTATGGTATTCAGTAAACATTAGGTAAGGGTGAATTACAGTTGCTAGATTAGCTCTATCGGGTTAAAAAATTAGATGCCTTTGGCTTATAAAAATTGTTCCTCAGAAGCTGTTTGAACAGAGATTTTAAGCATTAGGGGAAGTCAAGAATGTTATACTGATGGAATAGACTATGTTTCCTAAACTGAAAAATAAGTTAGAATGGGTCTATAGGATAAAATGTGTACCTATGTCCTGTAGTCATCAATTAATAAAACTGTTATATATAAGATTGATAATGGAGAAGCCACACCATGAAATGCTCTCATAGATGCTTTCCATTCACATATCCATTTATTTAATAAGCATTTAGTCAATACTATAAGGTTTTCTAGGACTGTAAAGACATCATAGACTCCCTTGGAGGAGTTCAGAGTCTGACTAAGTCTGGAGTCATGCTAAACGTTTGTTTTTAGTGTATCTATGTAAATATAGTTAGAAATGAAGTTGAGGTACTGCCACAGGAAGATTGTATTTCTAAACAAAAAGATAAAGCAAAACTCACTAATTCACTTGATTGGTATAAAAAGGCTTACCAAATGCTAATAGAAAATGCAAATATTCTCGAAAACCAATTGATTGCAAACTTGGTAATGAGAGGATTGGATGTCCATAAAGAATAAACCACTATATATTATCTACTTGGTAGAAATGCAGCAGTTTCTATCTTTATGGAATTAATATCTCAGTGGTAAAAGCACTTAGGATGCAGATAAATGCCCTATTGTTTTAAAATAGCCTTGAAAAGTACTGTGAAGTAGATGTAGTGATTATTATGAATTCATGTAAAATGGGGGTGTTGGTTGAGTAACTAGTTGTAGTCAGTTTGAAGTTTGAAAGACTGAGAATAGGGGCTAGAAATCTGAATCCTGGAGGGCAGTAAAAACATTCCAAGCTATAAGAATAGTATGTGCTTAAGGCAGGAAGGAAATTGGTCTATTCTATGTTAACTTGATTTCTGTCACTTGTGCCAGTTCCATTTTCATTCTGGAGATCACCAGATGGATAAGAAGTTTGCTGAAGCAAATCACTATGAGGTGTCTGTCTCAGGAGGCCATTCCAGGGAATAACGTTTTTGAAATGAATAAAAATAAAAGTTGAACATAGGCATTTGCTTTACTGCCTTAATTCACAACCTGGCTGAGTCACATTTGCTTTGGGAACCATAATTTTAAATTTCTGGCCTTGAATGAATCTTAAAATTTCTCTTCAAAAATGTAAGGTGGGAAAAAGAAAAGTGTTAGATGTAAAGCGTGACACACAAATAGCTGCTCAAAAAGGAATATGACTTAGTGTCACTGAGAGAACTAAGCTCAATTCTCGAATCATGTTTAAAATATCAGCTGTGACACAATCTTAGGCTGAGCCAGAAGAAAAAGTGTTGGGTTCTTTTGTTGCCTGGAGCAACTCCTTTTGCCTTAGCTGTTCATTGAGACTTATTCTGAGAGGAAGGGAGAAAACTACCTAGAAATAGAAAATTATAATACAAAGTCTACCTAAAGCATTTGTACCTAATAAATAAAAACTGTAAATTTAGACTAACCTAAGTGAAAGATAAATTAATGGAGAGCAACCCTTCATAATGACATTGATTCCAGTGAAATTCATCCAAGTAATAAATCAAGAATTTGAGAAATAGTTTAGCTCATAATTTTAACACTATCTGAGAAATTACTTAAGGAATTTTTATCATACCACATCTGGAGGATATGATTAGTACTAATATTACTAAAACATGGCTTTAAGTTTCTTATTTTTTTAAATATTTCATAATAAAATTCTAAAATAATAGAACAAACTCTCATCATATTAAGACCTATAATAATATGAAATTACACTGAATTTTTTCCAAATTTTATTTACAATAACATCATAGTTACTTGCAAATCCATTAATTTTTGCTTAAACCTTGTACCATGGTACATGGTAGGTAATACATTTGTAACATTGATAGATAGCTAAGAATTTGTAGATAATATCAAATTTTAATCGTAAAATTGGGCTTACTGAAATTGAAAACATTTTGGTTATTAAGCAATGAGCCATAAAGTATTTGTTTAAAAAGCACATTTTAAGATCACATTATCAAACAAAATACCTGTAGATCTAACAAAATGCTTCATTTATCAATTCTTTCAATAAATGTTTACTGTACTCTGCCTGTTGGGGATATAGAAATATTGTGATCTATTTTATATCATCAAGGAGCTTAGATTCTCCAAAGTGCAAAGAGGTCCACTTAAAACCACCAAGATAGTTGTCATGACAACACAAAACAAAATATACTAACAAGCGAAAACAAAAAGTGTGTTATATCTATATATAAAAATATTTACATATATATGTATATAAATGGCAGGGGCAAATTTACTTTACAATTTAGGTTAAAGGGAAGACTTCATAATGTGAGCAGTAGTGTTTTATCTTTAATTGAGGATGAAGAAGAGTAAGAATTTCTTAGGTTGTCTAAGAAAGAAATATTCTCCCATGTAGAGGCTTTAGATTCTGCAAAATAAGTAATGATTGAGAGAATGTGGTAAGTTCTAGAAACTAAATGTGTTGGCATATCCCAGAGCTTTGAAAGAATTGGTGGGAAAGTTGTAGAGGAGAAAGGATGGAATTCAGATGCTAAACTTTATAATATGTGTGTTGGGTTCCTACAGTAATAGTCTTTAGTGAAAAGAGGGAAGTACGATTAGTTTATTTTGTAGGTAAGTCTAGGAAATACCCTTAGGAGAGTAAGGCAGATAGGTAGGAAATTAAGGATTTATTGTAAAGCATTTAATAATTAATATCCTTAATTTCATTGGGTAACTCTGAAGTAAGTATAAAATACAGGCCTGAGATTTATTTCCACGTGGAGAGGCAAATAGGTCTGGAGTATTTTTACACCATCTCCTTTTGGTCATTGGTTTAGGGTAGATGCTAATTCACTGGTATTTCTACCCTATCACATAGGAGCAGCATATGTTCCAAAGGCCAAGCATTCAGGTAAAGAAATGCAAGTGCTGCAAATTGGAAGTCCATTTGTGTGCACTAATGCAGTGATAAGTACAAATTGATATGCATACAGTACCAATAACTTTATGCAATAAAACATATTTTAGTTTGTAGATCATAGGATGCTTATTATTCACATGAAAAGCATCATGTGGAAGCAGTTTACAGCAGAATGATGAAATCAAATTTAATCAGTTTGAGTCCTGTCTGCCATATATTAGTTATGTGAACTTGAGAAAGTTGCTTAACTTGTATGTGCCTCATTTCCCTCATCTGGAAAATAAAGATACATATTTCATAGTTGTCAAGATTTGTTGAATGAATTAATATAACACAATGAAAATAGTGTAGCATATTGTAAATGATTAGGAAATGTTTGAGCATGAGAAGCCATAAGATTTGTGTTGAAAGGATCATACCAAGGGTTTAGTGTGGAGGGCAGTGAGTCTAGAGGGTTGAGCTTAGGCAATGCCACTGTGAAGGAAAGGAAAGGATAAATTGATAAGATCTTTTAAGAAGGAAATTGGTTGAGTGGAAATTTTTGACATGGGCAATAATTAGGATGAACAGAATTAAGGGGAAAGGTTATGGGTTGAGTATTGAAAAAAACTGATTTGTCTCCTTCCAAAAAAATAATAAAATATTGGTTGATTTGTAAACCTAAGAAATTACATGTTTAAATTCTGAATATATGGATATTTCAAAGCATATTAAGCAAATGTATTCATAGCACGAGCACCCCCCGCCTCCCCACCGCCATGTCCTCCATCAGGAGTCAGGAAATAAGCCCTATTTCAAGTAACAGCATAGAAGTACACCTTACTTAGGAAAAACAAAGTGGTGAAAATGTACTTAACTTTATATGGTATCAAAAGACATTGCATGTTTCAGAGATTTTATTTCTGCAGGATTTTGAAATCTTTTGACAGTATATAGTCAATCATTTCTAGTCTGTATTATATACAAAGTCTATCAAAATTCTTCATCTCATTCATTTTGTGACTTCACTCAATATTGCTCTACCTTTATTTTTGCTTGTCTTAATTCATAGTTAATGAACTCAAGAGAAAATTAAATACAGAAATTACAATGTTGGAATGTTATATGCATTTCTGAAAATAGAACTGAACTTTGGACTTGGAGTAAAATACTGACAGCCTGCATTTGTTTGCTATACTTACTGATTATGAGCTGTCCCTTGTGATGTATTTGGTAATGGAGACACCACAATATAGAAAGATCATGGCAGTAAAAGTTGTCCCATCATTATTTTCTTGGCATGAGTATTCTACATAAAAATAAGATGGCTATGTTAAATAATGCCTTTCATTTAAAAATACTTTAAGGAGCTAATGAAAAAAAATAAGGAAAACTGAAATTTAAACTATGGCTCCATCACTTTGATTTATTTACCTTATGATTCTACAGTTTTTCTTCTAGAAAGTTTAATGATGTACACATTTAAGGTTAGCTGGGATTTAAGCTAAAGTAATTTGCTGAAATAATAAATCAAAGTATCCCAAGACATAATCAAGCTTTATATCATAGTCAAATTATTATGCAACAAAGTGTTAAAGTCCATTTTCTCCAGTATTAAATTATCAGTGGAAAACAAAAATAGTACTTTCCCCTAAATAATACTGACATAGTGATGATTAATATACAAATCTATTTTTGCAACTTTGATCTCCTTTAAGTAGAAGATGCACTTGAGTTTGGGAAGGTCAAAATATGAACAAACTTACAATTTAAGAACATAAACAAAATTTCAGTTTCATGAAGACCAGTTACCTATATTGAACTTTTGATGAATTATATGACGCATGTAAAAAGAATAGGTATAGAAATAGATTTTCTTTCATATTCAGTGCATTCCATCTTTTCCCATTGCATAATTCACTCACTCATATTTTTCCACCCTGAAATCAACCAAGTTGATATGAAACTTATAGATATAGTGTTTACTTACTTTGCGTACCTTTTTGCAAGACAGTAATTCTTATCAATACATTATCAAGGTAACAGAGCAGCACATAGAAATTCCTTGCATGTTATTGCAAGCCCATACTTATCTGTATTCCAAAATAGTGATTTTCAAATTACTTTCCAATCTTACATGAAAGTTCAATATAGAAAACAAAATATTTTTATGATTAGAAAGGTTATGAACCCAAATGATTATAAAATAAATCATAAAGAATAACAAGGTCTACCAAGTTTGCTTGAAGAACAAAAATATTTATTTGTTGTGGTGTTTGTAGTCTTATTTAGCCTCAATATCCTTAATCTTTTATTTCTGATCTGTTTCTTGATTGTCCAATATTGCCAAAATTTGCTTTATATACTGAAACTATTATAGGTATGAAGTTTTAAAAGTTTTTCTCAAAAATATTAAAAAAACAAATGTTCACATTATAATCTCAGAACACTCTTCTCGTAAACAGAAATGACACAGTGGGAAAAGTTAATCTGATTAACTTGATAAAAATGAATGTCAGTGGATTACAATATAATGACCTTTGTTATACACCCATGTGAGATATGTGTTACAAAGCTTGTATTTTTCTTTTGATTTTATTATACATTTTAGTATACATTCAGACATTTAGAGTTGAATATCTGGAAAATCCTTGAGGCTGTTTTAGGTGTTTTTGTATTTCTTCTTATATTCCGTAACATAGTTTGGAAATGAGTAGTCTAAAGAGAATAAGGCTAGATCTGAATGGAATAATATATTTTTGTTTGTTTGTTTTAATATAATAGATATTTATTTTTGTTATTCATATCTTTTACATTATTATGTATTCCCCATAAGTTACCCACCACCTGTTCACCAGTGGAGCCATCACCATAGTCCTCCGTGCTCCCCTCCTCCCCCCTCTTGAGCCCTCCCCCTCCCCTCCTTCCCTGCTGAATGTTGCTTTCTTACAAGCTGGGGTACAGGCCAAAGGCGTGGGGCGGCGAGAGGGTTCACCAGAGACAGAGTGGGGAGCAGAACAGGCAGATCAGAAGTACACTGCTGAGGGGAGCAGCGGGCAAGGCAGGAGAGGTCTTCCACACCATTTGGGATTACCCCTGGCCGGGCATCGAATTCGTGTCGCTGCTGCGACAGCTCCACAGCGCAGTGCTCAACCGCTGCGCCACCGGGGAGGCCCCCTGAATGGAATAATCTTAATGAAAATAAAAGGCATTAGACCCACAAAACTCTCAGATTTTCACCTCACTCCAAATATGTAGTTATAGTGTCATGAACTTTTTTATCTCTAAGTTTTAACTGAGATAGAGATCTCTCATTCACAGACTAATCCCTTCACTTTTGTTTTCATCTTATCCCATTCCTTTTGCTTTAGGACCATCCCAGTATTTTCCCTTCTCTCTCTTGAATTTTCAGCTTTCCTCCTTTACTTGTTTGTTCTCAATTAAAAAAATAAGTTCAAAGTGACCATCCAGAAACCTTCCTCCAATCTTTTGTCATCATCTAGTTATCGCACTATTGTTTTCCTTTTACATCTTAAGTATTTTGAAAGTGTATTTCTAAATTCATTTTTGCTATTTGTTTTCCTTATATACACTTCTCCACCAGGGCTTATGTGCTTATTACTATAAAGAAAACCATCTCTCTGTAAGATCATCAGTAAGCTTCTGAGTTAATTTTCTGTTTAACTGTTTGTTTCAGTTGATCTCTGAAAATATTCAAATTTTTTATTGTTCTCCTCATTATCTTCTTTGCACTTGGGCATCTGTGGACCCATCCAATTATGTGTCTCTTTGCTCCTTTCTTCCAGCTGTCTTCATTGCCTTTAACTGCTGCTATGTCTTCTTTTTCAAAAATGGATCTTTCAAAATTTCTCTTCAGTGCTCTGCTGACTCTACACATTCTCTAGGATATAACTTCTCTATCAAGAATTTTAATACTTCCCTGTAAATAAGTGACATACAATTCTTCATGTCAAAACTTCAACTGTCCTCTGAGCTTCTAAGTTATGAAACACATGATTTCACTTTTTCCACCAGAATTTGAAAATTAAAATGTCCATTATGTAATTTATTTATTTTTAATTTTTTAAGTTTTATTTATTTATGCATCCAGGAACTGGAGTGTAGGCCAGGGGTGCAGGGTGATAAGAGGATTCACCAGAGACGGAGTGGGGATCAGAAAGGCAGATCTACTGAAGTATACTACTGAAGGGAGCAGAGGGCAAGGCAAGAGAGATCTGCTGTGCTATGTGGGAATCTCCCAGCTGGGGATCAAACTTGTGCTGCAGTGGCTGCGGATAGCTTCATAGGCTGAGACTTAACCCAATGCGCCACCAGGGAGGCCCCATTTTATGTAATTTATTAACTTTTACCACCTCTCCTAGTGTTTTCTCCATTTGTTTATTTGTACCTAGAGTCATCGAGTTGCCATAATGAGAAACCTGACAATTGTCTCCTGAAATCTCCCTTCCTCCATACTTCCCACATCAAACCAACTACAAAGTCCATAAATTCACCAGGACATCTCTTTAATTCATTGTCTATTCTTTTTCCAGTAACATGGTTTGGCTTTTTCATAAGACAGTGGCTGTAGACTACTGAGTGTTTTCCTTGTCTCCATTTTCTCTATGCTACCACTCTGGTACAAATGTTGTCTTTAAAAACTTCCTGTCTGATTCAAACATTATTTTGTTCCTGCTAGTTAATGAAATCCAACCATTTTAGCATAGCATTTAACACACATTATGATCTAGGACCAAGTTACTTATCTTGCTGTGGAAATATATTTTTCACTGTCCACCCCACTGAATAGATAGATAAAAGCACCATGATTCATGAAATATAAGATTCCATTGTTTAAAAAAGATCTATGCAATTTTCAGATATTAAAATGTGAAAACTAAAATTAATTTAATGTGGTATTGCTATTGCTCAGTTGAGCCTTATTTCCTAATCTCATCCATTAGCCCATTCTTTTCCTTCTGCTTAGAATGCCTATTCTCTCTTACCTAGTTTGAGAATATCATTTCATTCTTAAGACCCAGTTCAAATGGCATTGCCATTATGAAGACTTATTTGACTCTCCTTTTCACTCTACATAAACGTATTCTAGCAAATACTGTATTTTTGCTTGTATATCATGCCCCCAGATTATTAGATAATTATTATTTAATTATATTATGATAAGTTAATGTATTATCTGATTAGATCATTATAATTCATTAAATTCTTACACATTATGTGTATTAAATCCTACCTAATTCAGGACCTCCCTGGTGGCACAGCAGGTTAAGTGCAGCGCTGTGACTGCAGTTTGAGTTCAATGCTCAGCCAGGGAGATTCCCATATGGTGCAGCAGACCTCTCCTGCCTCGCCTGCTGCTCCCCTGAGCAGTGTATTTCGATCGATCTGCCTGTTCTGATCCCCACTCTGTCTCTGGTGAACCCTCTCACCACCCCACACCGCTGGCTTGCACCCTAGCTTGTATACAAAAATAAATTTAAATCTGAAAAAAAAAAAACTACCTAATTCAACGAATACTTATTCACTTCATTATAGTACCGGTTGGCACAAGAGTAGTTGCAAATCTGGACTTATTTGGTTGCTTAATACTTAGTACTAGAAACATAAGGGGAAAAACATAGAGTTGATCATATAAATCAGAACACTTTTAGTATGAAAAGAGGCCAGTTTTAATTAGACTGTTTATATACACAACAGGAAAACCCCAGGAAAAGCACTTTAAGTAAAGGCTTATGTGCTTGTTACTACATAGGAGTGCATGCAGGGAGATGGACTAAGGAAAGATGAACCTGAGAAAGGAAAGGGCAAGAGAGACAAATAGAACATACATTATCTGACTGTCACAAAAAAAAAATAAGTATAACAGATTGCTTACTTTTATATACTCTTCTGAGACAATCAACACATCTCAAGACAATCTATCCTATAGAAAGGGAGAAGTCTTTATACTGCACTTTAAGGTTTCATGTGTGTGGAATTGGATTGTAATTCATTAAATCAATAGAGAGATCTATGAACAGAATGAAAAAAAGTAGAATAGGTATGATACAAGACCCTGTCAGGTTGACCTGTGTGAAGATGTCCAGTCACTTAAATATAGCTTACTATGTAATTGGGACTAGAACAAGTTACCAAGTTCTTAGGATAAATGAGACCAGGAAGATGTGAACTACAAGTAAGAGGTATCTGCTATAATTGACCTAACTAAAGAAGGTAAAATGGGCAAAATGTCTTTGTGTTTTGGATTTGATTAACTGTCTTCTATGTGATATTAGACAAAGTTCTATTGAAGTATACAGTGTGTGCTGTAAATTCAGGCAATAGCTTTATATTTCTAAAATAAACATCATTAACTATTATGACTGCATTTTATTCTTATCAAAACAATAGACATACTTATTTTATTTTTTTTAAGGTTTATTTATGCATACAAGCTTGGGTGCAGGCCAGAGGTGTGGGGCGGTGAGAGAGTTCACCAGAGACAGAGTGGGGAGCACAGCAGGCAGATGATCTGAAGTACATTTCTGTGGGGAGCAGTGGGCAAGGCGGGAGAGGTTTGCTGTGCCATGTGGGAATCTTCCAGTCCGGCATTTAACTCGCGCTGCAGCTGCAGACAGCTCCACGTCACTGCCCTTAACTCGTTGCATCACAAGGGAGGCCCAGACATACTTATCTTAAAGATGTATCTTAGTGTAAAATAATTATCTTATACTGTTACTCATAATAGTTATAACCTTAAAAATGTCAAAAAAGCCCCATGTAAACACATGTAAAAACATTAACTACAAATACTAAGTGATAATTTTATAGTAGAAATTAAAATTAAACGAGTATGGATACCATATATCTAAAATATTTGGCTATCTTCAGGGGAAAATATTTATATTCATTGACCTACTGTACTATCCACAACAGACTCCATGAGCAGTAGAACTAGGCACCTTCATAATTTGTGAACCACAATCTAATATTGAAGATGTAATACTTTTCCTTAAGTTAGCAATTTGTTCTGTTAGGGATAATAAAATCCTCCTTAAGAAAGTTGTTTTGATATTGATGAATAAGAATAGATCAGTCAGTAATACTGACTATAAAATAAAAAGCATATACAAATAAGTAGATTTAAACAAAATGGTATTATCCATATGTTGTTGCTAAAAGAATGCATACCTACCTTGATAACTGTTTGGATAGGAGGGATACACTAGTACTATATTGAAAAGAATAAGTTTGTCAATTAATGTTAGAGGTATACATAAATGCATTACTAAGGCAAAATTGTTTAGTATTTTTTTCTGAATTGAGTGTTAACTAGCTAGGCAACCTTAGGTAAGTTCTTTGTCCTTTCTGAACTTATGTTTTCTTTTAATTATATGAGAAACAGGGGCTTCCCCGGTGGCGCAGTGGTTAGGTGCTGCGCTGTGGAGCTGCCGGCAGCTGCAAAGCGAGTTCGACGCCCAGCAGGGGAGAATCCCACATGGTGCGGCAGACCTCTCCTGCCTCGCCCGCTGCTCCCCTCAGCAGTGTATTTCTGATCTGCCTGTTCTGCTCTCCACTCTGTCTCTGGTGAACCCTCTCGCCACCCCACACCTCTGACCTGCACCCCAGCTTGTATGTATAAATAAAAAATAAATCTTTAAAAAAAAATATATGAGAAACAGTGTGTAAAAATTTTCATAAACAAATATTTTGATCTCAATAGCTGTAACGCTAAAAGCATGAGATAACTTATTTGAAAAGCAGCATTATTGCATGGTTTAAAAAACATTAAAATAATAATGCAAAAGAGAAGAAAAATAAAGGATTATATAAAGGGAAAAATATGAAAGTAAAATAGTCCAACTACATGACACCCAGCTTTCCCTGCAATGCATTTAATCAAGTGATTTCGTATGGTGAGAAGCAAACTCAGATGGCATGCATACCAGGAACTTCAGAAAGAACTGTAAAGTTTCTCTATTACATCCATTTCTTCTCTATATTAAAATTGGGGTCTTGTGAACTTTACAGTCATTGATATATTTAATTCGTTAATATAATTCCAGGATAGATGATTTCTATTCTGGACAATAGAACAATAAAGTTATTGCTCTAAAAACATTTAAAGTGTTAATACTAACTTTTATTTCTAAACCATGCATTTTTTCATAACTGAAATCAAGATGGCACTCATAATTGAAAATATCTGACTGTTATTATCAACCTTTTTTGTCACATATGAACATCTCTGATATCAAGATATATCTTATAATTAATGATTCTTAAATTCATGAGAAATTATAAGATATAGTTTGACGTTATATTTATGTCCCATTTCATTAAAAGAACAAAATTCCTGCCCATCCACCATATTTTAAAAGATTTTGTCCACCATTTAATTTTTGAAGTAATATTTAACTTGTTTTCTTTTTCAGCTAATCAAAATGATGTAACATCCAGTCAAATCTTTGGATTAGTATAAGATAGCCAGTATTACCATACTGGGTTGTATAATTTCTGCCATTTTGGCATTTTACTTTGTTGTAGATAAATATATGATTTATATTCAGCTTTTTGAAATACTGAAAATAGCTCAAAGGCTGTCATTACTATTTCATGGACCCCTAGGAGACCAGAGAAATCATATTGGGAATCACTGTACTAGAAAAATATACATTTCTGAATTATAATAAGTTCTCATGTGGTTTCACAGGTTAATAAATTCTGTGCAGGCCTATGACATAGGACGTTTTTATTTTCATTTAGCTTTGATTGTTGTACTAATAAGGAAATGTGAACACTCTGTAAATCATTTGTATGTGGAAGGCATTTTATACTGTTTAGAATGTGTAGGTGTCTAAAATTCTAAGAAACCATAAAACTTCAATAGGAACAGTGAAATCATGTTGTAAAGATTAGATTGGAACTGTGTAGTGTTCTATCATATGTTTATCTTAAAAGCTCATTTTGTAATTTTTTAATATTCCTGAGATAATTATCAGTGAAAAAGGTAAACTTTCATCTTTGTATACACAATATATCAATTTTGATTTTAAAAAGAGATGTGTATATGTTTATCTGTGAATACATGCATATATAAATATACATATGTAATTGCTGGAAAACAAGAGCCAAATAGCAATAGTAAGTGGTAAATTTATTTACACATGTTTATTGTTTTATTCTTTATATTTATTTTACATGATTATATATAAGAAACATTTATTTTTAGAATATGATATACATTATTAAAAGATTAAGCTACAGGGAAAAGCAGCCTATTTCTTCACTATTTCTCCTCAATAATTACTAAAATATCTTCATTCTCAAATGATATGATGTATTCTTTTAAGTCAGAAATCACTTTTTTGGGCCTTCCTGGTGGCCTAGGGTTTAAGTCTCAGTGCTATCACCAATATGCCCTGAGTTCGATCCCCAGCTAGGGAGCTAACCCACATATGACCCAGCAGACCTCTCCTGTCTCATTCGCTGCTCCCTTTAGCAGTGTATTTCAGTAAATTTGCCTGTTATGCTCCCCACTCTATCTCTGGTGATCCCCTCACCTGCTGTACCTCAGGCCTATCCCCCAGTTCATCTATGCAAAAATAAATAAAATCTTTAAAAAAAAAAAAAAGAAATTCCTTGCTAATGGGCAAGTCTCCTCCCACAGGAAAAAAGGTTTTGCTTTGTCTAAGGTTTGCTTTCTGGTTACCATCAAAGGGAACTACATAGAAGAAAATACAGGAGAAAATCTTGATTATTTTTTTGTAGACAAAATTTCTTACACAGAACAAATACAAGTCATTAATGAAAATATTGATAGAGAAGATTAACCAAAATTTGCAACCCTGGTTATCAAAAATACACCATTAGGAAAATACACAGGGACATGATAGAATCAATAAGATGTTGATAACATAAATAGCCAACAATGGACTCACATGCTAACATTCAAGGAATTCCTAAAAGTAAACAATAAAAGCAAACAATATAATCTAAAACAGACAAATTACTTGACCTTTACAAAAGAGTATAGAAAAGTAGTAAATATAGGTCTTTGGTGGTGGATTTGGTGTGGCACATATATCTGAAGAGGTGTGAACCTATTCCACTAAATCATAGTCAAGGTTTTAAACCGGTGTTACCTCAATAAAAAGTAAATAAGTGAATTTTTAAAAAGGGGAAAATGAAAAAAAAAGTAGTCCATAAGATTCTATAAAAGTAATCAAGATCTTTATTCATCAGGAAAACAAAATGATAATGAAATACACTACACACTTAACAGTATGGTTGAAATTAAGAAGACTGATAATACCAAATAGTGATGAACTATAGGGTAACTAGAATTCTCATACATTTCTGAATGGAGTGTGTGGGATCTATGAGTATAGGCTTATAAATCTCTAGCTATAGGTTTCTTAATAAAACCATAGAAAACTGCATTCTGAAATCATTGCTGCCTTTAATTGAGGCTATTCTTCTCTTAGACTGCTTTCCAACCAATGGTCAAATGTGGCAGAGCTCTCAATCAGGTCCATTCTTGGGAGATCCAGGACTCTTTTGATTGTTAGCTTTAGCTGGAGGCCTCCCTGATATCCTTGCCAAAATGCCCTTACACTGCATGGCAGTCAAAGATTCTTCCACCCACCTTCCCTTCTCCTCATCATTCACAAGTGATTCAGTCTCCATTGCTCTTTGACAGTTTCCTCAGTCTTCAACCTCTCTTCATTTTCTCTCACAGAGGCCTTCCCTAATAAAGTATTTGTGCATTCAGTTCCAGTCTCTTGCAGCACAGAAACTAATATGAACCTAATTGGAAAAATATTTGATACTAAACCCAATGACCAAGAACCTCCAATATTCTGAAGTTTTAAGTCCAAAAAATGAGAACATATTTACAAAAAATATCTATATAAGAATGCTCACGACAGTTGTATTGAAAATTACCACAAAGTGGAAACAGGTTCTTCAGTAGGAGAATGAACAAATTGTGATAAATTCATAAAATGAAAAATTATGCAACAATAAAATTACTGGTACACTCAGCAGCATAATTGAATTTTAGAGATATTTTGCTTTGTGAAACAAGTTAGACACAAATACACTGAATGAAGTTCAAGAACAGACAAAAATAATATATGATAATAAAAATCATTGCATATCATAAAAATGTTCTTTATCGGGTTGGTGGTCACACAAGTAAAATTTATATTAATATATTCTAAAAACATTGAACTGAACATTTAAGATTAGGTTACTTTATATATTTATATACAGGTTTTTATCCCTCAATTAAAAATAAAATTGTAATATATTTATTATATGACATATATAGTATATAGATACGTGTATATCTATGAATACATGCATTTAAATGGAATATAGTTTTCATGACTCTAGGTTTTTGTCATGTAAACAATTTTATTTTTTGAATGAATATTCATCTCTTAAAATTCATTAAAACTTTTTAATTTTGTCATTCAAGTACATAAGAAAAGGAATGGCATAATTGATGAAATACAGGTAAAGATACTCCCTTAATATAAACAGCTGGGACTACATCAAACTAAAAAGCTTCTGTACAGCAAAAGAGACAATAATTAAAACAAACAGACACCCTACTAATTGGGAGAAGATCTTTGCACACAACACAACCGATAAAGGACTGATAACAATAATCTACAAAGAGCTCACACAACTCAAAAAATACAAAGCCAACAATCCAGTCAAAAAATGGGCAG